>JBBPBX010084783.1:0-15232 GCA_038048925.1 Garcialebias charrua
TTGGCGGCTCGCCAGCTAAGAGAGAGAGACGCGAGGACGGAGGCAAGGATTCTCAAACCCTGCTGAGGACGTTGGACGGAAGCAGACGGACTACTGGCGAGACTGACCTCCAGGAGACGGAGGTTTTCAGGTGATCGGGGACATGGTTGAAGGGGAATGTTAGCGCAAGTGCACCAACATCAGGCCTGCAACGACCCAAACTATATTTGTTTAGTAGCCGGCATTAAGTTTCCTTTCTTTATTTAAAAGGGGTTAAAAAGTATCATTTCAGTTTAATTGTAAAATAAAAAGAGTGGTCTGTTGTTTATTTAAATTGTTTATTAAACTGTTCATGTGTTTAAAGCATATGTTTATTCTTCTGTGTTATACTGGTTAAAATTCAGAGTTTACTGGTAGAGATACCACTTGATATTAAATAACTCAGGTTAGCCACCCTCATTAATGCCAAAGACGCTAGGGGGCGCTACATAAAATGGAGGCACTGCTGAGATTAGTTTTTTTTTCTTTGTGAATTTAAGCAGCTTGTATAGCGGTAAGAATAACATAGGCAGTAAAACAGAGTAGTGAGTTTAATAGCCTGTCACAGTAAAAGTAGTGTTTGTAGTTAATCCTGCACGACCATGGAAAGAAATACTATTTATACAGAGATGGGGACTAGGCTAAGAGAATGGTGTCAGGGTGAATCATTGGACGAGACCCGTGCAGTTTTGGCTCTCGTTCCCCCAGGCGTTGAAGTAGACCAGATAGAAGAGACTTTACAAACAGTAAAAATTCTGGGTCGAGTCAGAGTGAGGGGCAGGATGTACAACCAGAAGCTGGGCCGGTTGATGGTTTTGTGTGAAAGTAGAGAACCAGTTGACCCAAGCAGAGTCCCAGCTGAAGTGCATCATGCTGCTACTGATCTCTGCTGGCCGATTTTTGCAGCAGCGCAGAGTCCAGCTTCTGATGGCGATCAACCGGAATCTGTCAAAACTTCGTGGGATGCTGTTGGACCTACCTGTTCAGTGGAGTCCATTATTCGTGCAGTGGGAGACGTTTTGGCCAAAGTAGAGAGACCAGGGAAAGAATACAGTGGATACCATCGCCTGCGTATATTCTCTGGCTCCCTACCCACACCACCAGGAGAAGAAACATTGGAGCAATGGTTGGAGCAGGCTCGTTGGATGGTGGATGAGAGCGAATGTTCAGCTAAAGAAAAGCGCAGACGCCTCATAGAATGTCTTCGGGGACCCGCTCTGGCGGTGGTGAAAGCCGTACATACAGCGGAGCCAGATGTCTCACCCTCCAAGTGTTTGGATGCCATCGAGAGTGCTTTTGGCACCGCTGAATCAGGTGAAGATCTGTATTTCAAGTTTCGACTACTGCAACAGGAGAAAGACGAAAAACTGTCAGACTTTCTAAGACGAGTGGAGCAGTCCCTCACCTTAATAGCTAGCAAAGGGGGGATGCAGGCCAGTCGGGTAGATGTGGCCCGGATAGAGCAACTATTAAGGGGGGCAGTATATTCCGACCTCATGTTGGTACAGCTAAAGTTGAGGGAGAGAAGGCAGAATCCTCCAAAGTTTTTAGAGTTATTAACAGAAGTTAGAGCGGAGGAAGAATATGCAGCAGCTAGGATTAAGCTTAGCTCATCTGTACAGCGGGTACAAGTTGCAGGCAGTCGTCAGACTGACATACAGTCTTTGAAAGCAGATATTAAAGAGTTGAAAACCATGTTTGCTGCTATGAAACACAGCACTAGGCACGAAACAGATAGTGACCGATTGACGGTTCGCGAGACACAGTGTCCTGTGATAGAAAGTAGTGAAGACTCAGAAATAGTAGCTTTAAAGAAACAAGTGGAAAGACTACAGCAGAAGGTGTCAGCCCAAACGGCCCAATCTTTAGATATGTCAGCTAATATGTTGCAGGTGGAACCCAAAAGACTGGGTCCTGGTAAAACACAGGGTGTTAGGACTAACAGAGGTTCAGAGGACAGCATTTGTTACAGATGTGGTGACAATGGGCATTTTTCAAATAAATGCCAAAATGCTGAGAACCAGAGTAGAGTCATTCAGAAGCTTATCCAGTCTCTCAAAAGAGCAAAAGAGCAAATGGGGGGTGCCAGGCTTGGGGAAAGCTCGAACACAGACTGCACTGTCAAGAGAAGTGAGGCAATATCAGTAGGGAACAGGGCTATTCCAAAAGGACTGATAGGTCCCACGTCAACTGTATCTGTGAGGGTGAATGGTCATGCCTGCGATGCGGTACTGGATAGTGGCTCACAGGTTACCATTATCTTTGAGGAGTGGTATAAGAAGCATTTAGCTAATGTTCAGATCTTACCAGTGTCTGGGTTGGCTATTTGGGGATTAAGTGACACCAGTTATCCCTATCTGGGGTATATTCTGGTAGAAATTGAGTTCCCTGAAACTGTAGTCGGGACTAGGGAATCACTTTCTGTGTTGGCTTTGGTCTGCCCAGGTCCCAGGACTCCAGACCAGACCCCTGTTGTTCTGGGGACTAATGCTAGTTTATTTAAGAGGTTAGCCCAGCTTTGTAGCTCGGACATTGGGGTTGATCTAGCACAGACACTAGGTATTCGGACCAAAACTTCAGAGCAGAAGGAACTTCAGACTACAGGTGAGGAAGAGGACCTGGGCTACGTGAGATGGATAGGGCCTGGCCCACTAACCATACCAGCTGACAGCGGCTGTCGGGCCGCCTGCCAGGTGAAACTGAGACACCCATTGGACAGGGAAGTGCTGATGGTGGACATGTCACCCAGGGGCTCACTCCCTGCAGGGGTGCTTCTCCAACCGTTAGTCTTGCCAAGTTCAGAAGTGACTGTGGATAGTTTCCCAGTTTGTATGCACAACGAGTCCGGCCGGGAAGTAATTCTCCCAGTTGGCACTGTAGTGGGACAGTTATGCGCGGTTGATATGGTAACTGCGCCCCTGAAGACAAAACCTCAGTCCGAGGGGGTGTCCAACGAGTTTGACCCTCAACTCATTAACTTTGGTGGGTCACCCATCCCAGAGCCTTGGAAAGCTAGGCTGAGAAAAAAATTAGCAGATAGAGCCAGCGTGTTCTCTTTGCATGAATGGGATGTGGGGCTTGCTAAAGGGGTAGAGCATCATATTAGGTTGTCTGACGCTCGACCTTTTAGAGAACGGTCACGTAGACTGGCGCCTGCTGACATTGAGGATGTTCGAAAACATCTGCAGGACCTTCTGAGAGAGGGTATTATAAAGGAGTCACGCAGTCCATATGCGTCTCCAATAGTTGTGGCCCGAAAGAAAAACGGCAATGTCAGAATGTGCATTGACTATAGAACCTTGAATAGTCGTACCGTGCCCGATCAGTACACTACCCCTCGCATCGATGATGCGCTCGATTCCTTGACAGGGAGCCAGTGGTTTTCAGTACTTGACTTAAGGTCGGGTTATTACCAGGTCGCCATGGCAGAGGCAGATAAAGAAAAAACAGCTTTCATCTGCCCCCTGGGGTTCTATCAGTTTGAAAGGATGCCACAGGGAGTCACCGGGGCTCCTGCAACTTTCCAGAGGCTGATGGAGCGGGCTGTGGGGGATATGAATCTGCTTAAGGTATTGGTCTACCTGGATGATTTGATAGTTTTTGGAAGGACTCTGGAGGAGCACGAGGAACGGCTTCTACAGGTTCTAGACAGGCTTAGAGAGGTTGGGTTGAAGCTGTCCTTGGACAAGTGCCAGTTCTGCCAACCAAAAGTGAAGTATGTGGGACACATAGTATCGGCGGAGGGTGTAGCCACCGATCCTGAGAAAGTAAAGGCCGTAGCTAATTGGCCGCGGCCTACTGACCTGAAGTCCCTGAGGTCTTTCCTCGGGTTCTGTGGGTACTACCGCCGATTTGTCGCAAACTACTCCAGAATCATCAGACCCCTTACAGATCTCACAAAAGGGTATGGCCCAACTCAGAAGGGGAAGGGTAGGTCGAGAGAGGAGGCAAAAGGCTTCTTCAAAGAGGGCGAGCCATTTGGAGAACGGTGGAGCCATGCATGTACTGATGCTTTTCATCGCATCATAGGTTGCCTCACCAGCGCTCCTGTTCTCGCCTTCGCAGACCCTAACAAGCCGTATATATTGCATACGGACGCCAGCTTGAAGGGGCTGGGTGCAATATTATATCAAGAACACCCAGAGGGGCTCCGACCAGTGGCATTCGCAAGCCGTAGGGTAAGCGCTGCTGAGCAGCGTTATCCTGTGCACCAGCTAGAGTTTCTGGCTCTTAAATGGGCGATTGTGGACAAATTCCACGATTACTTGTATGGGGCCAAATTCACAGTGAGGACAGATAACAATCCCCTGACCTATGTGCTGACCACAGCAAAACTTAACGCCACAGGGCATCGTTGGCTAGCTGCATTAGCAACTTATGATTTTGACATCCAGTACCGGCCAGGTAGGACAAACATTGACGCAGATGTGTTGTCGAGGACCTTTGGGGCTGAAGGGGCGGGATGGGAGCATATATCTCCCATGGGTGTACGTTCCATCTGCATGGTTACAGTGGTCACCAAGCAGTCGGAAATGCCACCTAGGTATGTAGATCAGTTGGGTGCCTCTTCTCAGTGTATTCCTGACGTGTTCGCTTTCCCTACTCACCTGGATTTGGGTTCCTTAAAACAGTTATCTAGGGCTGAGATAGAGGAGGAACAGAGGAGGGATGAGGTCATTGGTAGGGTAAGGACAGCTGTGCAGCAAGGGTCGTGGACGGACGACAAAGAAGTGAGCCCAGAGTTCAGGCTGTTCAAGAGGGAGAAAGACCGCCTTGTAATGGTGGATGGTCTGCTACATAGGAGGACCCAGAGACAATCAGGGGAACATGGGACGCAGTTAGTCCTCCCAGCTGAGTTAAGAGAGACAGTTCTACGATCCCTTCATGATGACATGGGTCACCTAGGAGTGGAGCGACTGACAGATCTACTGAAGAAGCGCTTCTATTGGCCCAGGATGGCTTCGGACGCGGAGATGTACATCAAAGATTGTGGAGAATGCACTCTCAGGAAAACTCCAAGTAAAAGGATGGCTCCTTTGCACCAGATCACGAGCCGGGGGCCTATGGATTTGGTGTGCATCGACTTCCTCTCCATGGAGCCAGACTCTCGAGGAATCAGTAATGTGCTGGTCATTACTGATCATTTTACTCGTTATGCACAGGCCGTTCCTACACGGAACCAAAAGGCACTCACTGTCGCAAAAGCCTTGGTAGAGACTTATTTCGTGCACTATGGTCTGCCGGCCAGGATACATTCCGACCAAGGGAGAGATTTCGAAAGTCAACTGATTCGGGAACTGTTGAGGATGTTGGGGGTGCGGAAATCTCGGACCACTCCTTATCATCCACAAGGGGACCCCCAACCTGAAAGATTCAATCGGACATTGTTATCCATGTTGGCTACCTTGGGTAGTGAAAAGAAGGGGTCCTGGAGTCATCATGTCCCGTATGTCGTCCATGCCTACAACAGTACTAGGTGTGATGCCACGGGATACTCACCTTATTTGCTGATGTTTGGACGGGAAGCTAGGTTGCCTGTTGACCTGTGTTTCGGCACATCGCCAGATGAGACGGGAGAAAACAACTATTCCCAATACGTCGACAGCCTAAAGAAAGATCTACAGAATGCTTATGACCTTGCCGGCAAGACTGCTGATAAAGCACATGAAAGGAATAAGAGAGCTTATGACCAACAAGTGTGCTTCCAGGCAATTAACCTTGGGGACAGGGTTCTTCTAAAAAACTTGGGACTGAAAGGGAAGAGAAAGCTAGAGAACCGGTGGAGTCCAAACCCTTATGTTGTGGTGGGAAAGTTGCCGGACCTCCCAGTCTACCGAGTGAAGCCAGAGAGAGGAAGTGGGGGTGTAAAAACTATACACCGCAATCACATTCTCCCTATCAGAAACTCTATGAGGTTGCCACAGGACCAAGAGCAAGAGAGAACACCTGCAAAGCCAAGAACACGACTCCAAGTAAAAGACACAAAGCGTCAATACAGTGGAGTAGCACCTACCATGGATCTGGACTTTTCTGATTCATGTTCTGAGTGGGAGTATGAAGCTGTTCGGGAATATTATGGTGAAGGTCAACCAAAGGACTTACCCACCCTGGGTGGTGTAGAACCCGAAGACGGGTCAAAGGAGGCTGATGAGAGAATGGATCAAGACCCATCTGCAGAGGTCATACCCTTCTCTGAGAACGAGAGTGCAAAGGAAACAGAGACTGATACTGAAGAGGAGACAAAGCTCTTAGCTGAAGAGAACCAAGTGGGAACTCTAGATGGGAACCTCGATGGTGCCCCATTGACTGTCTCTCTGGACTCTGACTCCGACCCAGGTTTAGAAGATGATGAGGTATCGTGTAGTGAGTCTAACCCCCAGCTCAGATCTCTTAAAAAGACGCCTGTGACCCTTAGAACTAGGCCCAGATCTGAGAGACAACGTAAACCAGTTATTCGTCTGACTTATGATGAGCCAGGGAAATCTAGGAACCAGCCTATTACCATCGTGCATAAAGGGGTCATTATTAAGTTAGGGTGTAGGTCTTAGCCTTATAGACCCTAAACTGTAGGTGTAGTTGTCTCATGAGGACATGCAGACAGTTAGGAGGGGGAGGGTGTAACCCTCTGGTTTGAGTTCATATTTATTTTATTTAGTAGTGAATGAATGGATAAGTAAATGGTGTTTAATGTTTGTTTTATAGAACATGTAAACATACTGTGTTTGGAGTTTAATGTACTTTTAATACTGTTTGTTTTAATAACTGTTTGTAAAAGTAGTTTTGGAGTTTAATGTACTTTTAATACTGTTTGTTTTTAATAACTGTTTGTAAAAGTAGTTTGGGATTTTATTTTGGAGGTGTGGGAGGGGCTTGTGCCAGCAGGGAGAGAATAAAAGGAGGAACGCGAAGGTGAACGAGTTAGTTTTTCCCATTGAAAGTGAAGGGACTGTCGTGGTGGAGACACTTGGCTGAACTGTCGTTTGTGCCGTTGAAGGGGGAGAGAAGGACTCCGGCCGAGCTGTGGAGGTTGGAGCTGCGTGGGTGAACAACCCCGCAGAGAACTGTCCGTGACGCCGCTAGTGGAGTGGCTATCGCTGCGGGACTCGCCCACGGCTTCGTCGGACGGTTGGCGGTTGGCCAGCAGAGACAGCCGCCGCCGAGGACTGGGTGAGCAACCCCGCAGAGAACTGTCCGTTACTCCGCCAGTTGACGGGCTACCGCTCACGTGACTCACCAACGGTTGGCGGCTTGCCAGCAGAGAACTGTCCGTTACTCTGCCAGTTGACGGGCTACCGCTCACGTGACTCACCAACGGTTGGCGGCTCGCCAGAGAGAGACGCGAGGACGGAGGCAAGGATTCTCAAACCCTGCTGAGGACGTTGGACGGAAGCAGACGGACTACTGGCGAGACTGACCTCCAGGAGACGGAGGTTTTCAGGTGATCGGGGACATGGTTGAAGGGGAATGTTAGCGCAAGTGCACCAACATCAGGCCTGCAACGACCCAAACTATATTTGTTTAGTAGCCGGCATTAAGTTTCCTTTCTTTATTTAAAAGGGGTTAAAAAGTATCATTTCAGTTTAATTGTAAAATAAAAAGAGTGGTCTGTTGTTTATTTAAATTGTTTATTAAACTGTTCATGTGTTTAAAGCATATGTTTATTCTTCTGTGTTATACTGGTTAAAATTCAGAGTTTACTGGTAGAGATACCACTTGATATTAAATAACTCAGGTTAGCCACCCTCATTAATGCCAAAGACGCTAGGGGGCGCTACATATATATATATATATATTTTTTTTTTTTTTAGCAATTCAGTTTTGCTCATTTTCTTAAATGTACACATTGACTTGGCATTTTTAACTTCATTCTCCAAACCATTCCATAATCCAATTCCCTGGATTGAAGTAGACCGTCCCTTCAAACTAGTTCTGAATATTGGTTTTACAAATATCTCTGTCCCCTTAAGATTATAACAACTTTGTCTTTTAACAAAATGTATTTGGATATTTAAAGCTACACAGACATGATTTTTGTACTTTTCATAAAATGGCTCAACATATATATATATATATTATCATTGAACTATGTTCGTTTTTGCAAATAAAATGTTAAATTAATGAAAAATCCATTCTAAATTGGTTTAAATTTCGCGCCGTGTTTCTCCCTAAACTTCCGGTATTTTCCGTCACGTGATCGTGACGTAAGCTCCAGACTCCGCTCGAACGCGCACATTGAAAAACAATGGGGGAGGATACAAACGCATCGGACGAATTTAGCAATTTAAAAGTTTAGATTTTAGCGATTTGTCTTCAGTGAAGCCAAAGTTATTTCGAGTGATCAACAAGAAACAGCAGGTTATAATTTTTTTTCTGCTGCTGCTGTTTTAATTGAGCTTTCATGTTCAGGAAGTGAGCAGGTGTCTGAGTTTACAGCAGGTGCAAGTTGACGAGGCTGAAGGCATTCTACAACATCTAAATCGTTTACACAGCACTGAAATGGTAATACATTAATTAATGTTTCTAATAATTATTCAACATTAATTTATAGTTTAAAAAATTAGTCTCTTTTAAAATATCTGTTAAATATTTTAGATGTTTATTCTAACATACGTTCTGAAAAACATCATTCATATTTCCAGTTGTAACTGAATGTTCACTAAATATAAAAAAATGTTTATATGTCAATCATTACATTTAAAAATAAATTTATATCAAATACTGTCAAAATAACATAAATTTTCATAGCTGGATCATCACTGTGTATTTCTCTTCAGCTGTTTTAATAAAAATATGACAGTTTGTGTTTTCAGTTTTTTGCTGTTCATTTTTCCAATTGCTGCTTAAACATTTTAATTTTCTGACTCTGACTTTCTTCTGTTTAAAACGAGTCCAGAAGTTTCACATCCGGGATGGTTGCACCGTTGAATGCTGACTGGACAGATTGTTGATGGTTATGAAGAGCTTCAAACACGACTATGTCACTTATATAAATGAAAAAACAACACTGTTCATTGGACAATACACCCAAATTCAAACAATAAATGATATTCACCCTATTTTTTTAAATCATATAAATACTTTATTACCGGTATATATATAACAAAGCCCTGCTTTTCTGTTTAAGGTGTTGGATGATGTGATCAAATCTCCCTACACGTCATCCGAATCCGCTGACACGTCTCTTTGTTCAACTCTTCTTGCCCATGGAGAACTAAAGCAACGCAGAAACGAAGAGGGAGAACACGACCCTGCTGTTAAAGTGAAAACAAGCTAATTCAAACTATGAGAATAAACATTTTGTGATGCTTCATTTGAGTGTTGTTGTTTTTTAAGGCTACAAACTAAAAAATGTTTTATGGTGACATGTTTAGAAAAAAAATGTAAACCAACATCCTTTTGACTTGTTCAGTTTTTATTAAAATTGTTAAAAGTTTGTTTTTGATGAAATCTTATTGAATCTGCATATGGTGCCAAAATTAATGCTTGTATATTTTTAACTACCTGTAGTTTTTATTTGTGTTTTTTTATCCATCAAGATTTTTTTATTTTGTTGTAAATTTACATTTCTTTAAAACAAAAACAATTTTAGATGCATCTTTATGAATCCGTTTGATTTCATCCGTCCTGTTTGGTCCAAAAAATGCAGCTGAGATGTCTTGACTGGAGACCTGTCCAGGATGTATCTGTGATGGACTGGAGACCTGTCCAGGTATCTCTGTGATGGACTGGAGACCTGTCCAGGTGTCTTTGTGATGGACTGGAGACCTGTCTAGGTGTTCCTGTGATGGACTGGAGACCTGTCCAGGGTGTCTCTGTGATGGACAGGAAGCAGAAACGGGGTAAACGAGGAGGTATCAGAGCTAGGCTAGCAGCTAGCCCACACAAGCCGGCTATTCCATCCATGGTTTTGGCTAACGTACGCTCCTTGGACAACAAATTGGATATACGCCTGCTACGAACGACACAAAAGACTGAGAGACTGTTGGGACCCGAAGGACGCGGGTTCGCGCCCCGGCCACTACACACCTTGGGGTGTCTATGAGTGCACACCTAATTCTCCAGCTCCCCGGGCGCTTTCTGGCTGCTGACTGCACCACCTGGTGGTGGTTGGGTTAAATGCAGAGACGAATTTCGTCTGTGTATGGGAAACATACACAGATGACAGGAAAAGACATTATTATTATTATTATTGTGTTTGTGTTCACGGAAACGTGGCTTAACAACAACGTTCCGGACCACGCTATTCAACTTCAGCAGCTAACATGCTACAGAGCAGACCGTGCTCTCAACGTGGGAGGTAAGACACGGGGAGGGGGGCTCTGTGTTTACATCAACAACGCATGGTGTCTGAATGCTGCTGTGGTCCACAAACACTGCTCACCTTTAGTGGAGTTTATGACTATTAAATGCAGACCGTTCTATTTAACGAGGGAATTTACAGCTGTTATAATCGTTGCTGTATATATTCCTCCAAACTCCAGCAGCAAAGTTAGAGGTGAGGCACTGAATGAACTATATGTGCACATCAGTGAGCAGCAAACAGCCCACCCTGATGCATTTCTCCTCATAGCTGGTGATTTCAACCAAGCAGATTTAAAGAGTGTATTACCAAAAACGTACAGAAACATAAACTTTCCAACAAGAGGCAAAAATACACTGGACCAAGTCTACACCACCATGAAAAGTGCTTACAAGGCCCTCCCCCTCCCCAACATTGGTGCTTCTGACCATATCTGTGTTATGCTAAAGCCAGCTTACAGACCACTGGTGAAAGTCACAAAACCAGTTCGCAAGCAGATACGAGTGTGGCCAGAGGGGTCTTCAGAGGCACTCCAGGACTGTTTTGACACCACAGATTGGAGCATGTTCAAGGTAGGGCTGGGCGATATGAGGAAAATATTATATCGCAATATTTTTTGGCTATATCACGATACACGATATATATCGCGATATCTCCAAAATCAATGAAAAAATGATTCAAAATTGATTAAAAAATGTCAACACTAAATTTGAACAAACTTAAATATTTTATTTTAACCATCAATTGCACACATAAATAAAAAGTACTTCAAGCAAAAAGGAAGAATAAATAATTTAAACTTAAAAAGGTGCTCTTGTGCTTTTAACATTAAAAAAATATTAAATCAAAACATTTAAGGCCTTTAAAATACAAAAACAAAAGTGTAAACAGTGGCCATAAAATTTACTGACCCAGAACAGTCACAGGTAACAACTCTCAACTATTTGCATGTGCTAGTAATTTTTAACAACAAACCACAAAATGTGCACAAGTTTCAAACTGTGCCAAGTTCAGGCAATGTCTGCAAAACCTCTGAACAAGAACAGATTTATCACAGTGAGCCTCTGTGTACTGTATCCGGTTTTATTGTGAAAGGGTCAGGGGGTTGTTTCCGGATTCACGAAGACGTTCTCTAAGTTGCTCTACAAAGTGTCGCATTGAATCCTTGTGTAAAAACACGACAGCCTCCACTCAGAAACGTGAACCGAGAGGTGGAGACATTATTAAATCAGCAGTTTATTATATATCGCTAAAGACACGGTCAGTCTCAGCTGTGGAAGAAGACGGCTAACGCGTTAGCCATCTTGTTAGCCGCTAAGGACCGTATCTTTAGCGATAATGATAAAATGCTGATTTATTAATGTCTCCACCTCTCTCTGCGGTGCACGCATGACTAAATGAGCTCAGACCCGTGGTTTGTTTTAATGAAGCAGCAGGCTGGAAAAACACTTGGTTCTGCCGTTTCATCATGCTCCACTCCGCTGTTTAAATGGTGAAAAAGATTCGTAGTTCCGACCTTTCTTCGGGATTATTTTCAGCATCGTCTACAAAAATATTTTTTATGCCCTCATCTGACAATTTAATCCAAACTAGCTCAGAACATTGTTTTCCCCCCTCAGCGCTCTTCATATCTGCCGTGTTTACATATGCTGAAAGTCTCCGCGGCTCCGTCCTCACTCCTCCTGCAGCCTGCAGGAAGGAGGGGGGCGAGTGGGAGCCCGCGCGACAGCAGGAGGATCCTTGATATACACGATATAGCCCTTATAACCATCGTACATTTAAAATATCGCGATACATCGAGTATATTCGATATATCGCCCACCCCTAGTTCAAGGAAGCTGCTACCACAAACAACAACACATGTCTCCAGGAGTACTCAGACACTGTATGCTCATACATCACAAAATGCATTGATCATGTTACCAACATCAAGACCATCACTGTTCGGGCAAATCAGAAGCCATGGCTGACAGCAGAGGTTTACAGACTCCTGATGGTGTGATCACACCGAACAGCTTTTCAGCAGCAGGAGCGTCCAGTTTACATGTAAAGTCAATGGGGGACGCGCTTCCAGCCACGTCTTGGCGTCGGGCGTCACGTCGCGTGCGTGTTGAGCGTGCTGGGAAGCGTTTTTCCGTGCACGTGAACCGGCTTCAGCCTCCAAAGCATGCATTCACCATGCTGAAGATTTTGCGGTTCAAACGTTCAAACGCCGCTCAACTCTACCTGATTGGTTGGTGTGTCAACCAATCAGGGAGAGTCGGGGGGAGAAGAGAGGGGGAGAAGAGAGGGGGAGAGTCCCTATGTGACGCGGAAACGAGGGGGCGCGCGCACTATGTGACGTATTGTTTGTGGGACACAGAAAAGACCCGCGAGGTCGTGTACTATGGATTGTAGCTGTGTGTTCGCGACAAGTCCTTCACGACCAGTCAAGTCTGCTCCACAGAGACAGAAATAAAAAGCTCCTCGCCTGGCGGAGTGCAGTGAGGAGGACTCGGTATACCGGTAAGCTCCTCCCACACACCCCGCAGCAGTTTCGCGTTCTGGCGTTCTGGTCCAAGTAGGTCTGGACACCAAGTGCGTCCACTTGCATGCGTGACGAGCTTTTTGGAGGTTGAAACGCTGTTCGGTGTGATCACACCATTAGAGCCAGGAATGCTGCCTTCACAGCGGGAGATCAGGTGGGCCTGAGGACAGCCAGAAACAACCTGGCCCGGGGCATCAGAAAGGCCAAGAAGCAGTATTCCAGGAAAATAGCTCACCGCTTCAAGGACAGCAAGGACACACGGAGTCTGTGGCAGGGAATACAGACCATCACAAACTACAAACCATCCCCCCAGACCTGTGACAGCACAACCTCCACGCTGAATGAACTGAATGACTTCTTTGCTCGGTTTGAGGCATGTAACAGCACACCTGCACAAAAACTCCCCCCCTCTCCTGATGGCCAGGTGCTGGCGCTGTCCTCAGACAGCGTGAGGCGATCATTCATCAAGATCAACGCACGGAAAGCTTCTGGTCCTGACAACATACAGGTAGTCCCCGATTTACGAGCGCTCTGATCTACGAGGTTCCAGACTTACGAGCTGGCGAATTTTTGGAAAAAACGCAAAAAATACTGAGTTTTCATGTGTTTTTTCACCACAGTTCGTTAGCTAAACATGTGGACACACGTTTCCGATCATTTTTATGCACTCATAAGCAGTTTTTTGATGAAAAACGAGTGTTTGTAGTCGCGCTAGCGAAACCGTTCCAATTTACGAGCGAAATTCCGGACTTACGAGAGACATGGCAACCGTTCCGAAATACGAGATTTCCGGTTTACGAGCGCCTCGTTGTAACGGATCTCGCTCGTAAATCGGGGACTACCTGTACCTGGTCGTGTGCTGAAGGACTGTGCAGGGGAACTCGCAACGGTCTTCACAGACATCTTTAACATCTCGCTGAGTCAGGCCATCGTCCCCACCTGTTTCAAAGCCACAACCATCATACCTGTCCCAAAGAAGGCAACGCCCTCCTGCCTCAATGACTATCGTCCGGTAGCACTCACCCCCATCCTGATGAAGTGCTTCGAACGGCTAGTCATGAAAAACATCAAATCTGACCTCCCTGCCTCCCTGGATCCCTTCCAATTTGCATATCGGTCTAATCGCTCAACCGACGATGCCATCTCCTCTGCCCTCCACACAGCTCTCACACATCTGGACACGAAAGACTCTTATGTTAGAATGCTGTTCATTGACTTCAGCTCGGCATTCAACACCATCATCCCCCAACAGCTCATCCTTAAACTGGACAGTCTGGGGCTGAACACCTCAATGTGTAACTGGCTGCTAGACTTCCTGACCGGGAGACCACAGGCAGTACGGGTCGGGAATAACACATCCAGCACCATCACATTGAATACAGGAGCCCCACAAGGATGTGTGCTGAGCCCCCTTCTATTCACCCTGCTAACACACGACTGCACACCATCGTACAGCTCCAACCACTTCATCAAGTTTGCGGACGACACAACAGTGGTGGGTCTCATCAGCAACAACGATGAGACGGACTACAGGGATGAGGTGAGCCGCCTGGCCTTGTGGTGCGGACACAACAATCTCACTCTCAACGTGGAGAAGACAAAAGAGATTGTTGTGGACTTCAGGAAGAGGGATGCCCAACATGCCCCTCTGACCATCAACAACACCACAGTGGAGAGAGTGGACAGCACCAAGTTCCTGGGAGTGCACGTCTCAGAGGACCTGTCCTGGAGCAGGAACACTGCATCACTGGCCAAGAAGGCTCACCAACGCCTCTACTTTCTCCGCAAGCTGAATAGAGCTGGAGCTCCAACCCCCATCATGTGCACCTTCTACAGGGGCGCCATAGAAAGTGTCCTGACCAGCTGCATCACGGTGTGGTATGGTGCATGTACTGCATCCTGCCGAAAGAGCCTCCAGCGTATAGTGAGAGCAGCTGAGAAGATTGTCGGCACCTCCTTGCCCTCACTACAGGACTTACACAGCAACCGCCTCACTCGGAAAGCCCTCTGCATGGCAGGTGATCCCACACACCCACTACACAGCTGCTTCAGCCTGTTGCCATCGGGGAGGAGACTGAGGAGTCTCCAGGCTCGAACCAGCAGACTGAGAGACAGCTCTGTTCATCAGGCAGTCAGGATGCTTAACACTCTGCCAGCTCTGCCCTCCCTCCCACTTGTACTGCCTTAATCACAAAAAACTTTCACACATTACCACACAACACAAAGTTTTTAACACTGGACTCTGTGTCATCAATACGGGTCATTCACTCAACTCACGGTCATGTGCTCATTCAGTTTGCACTACTTCTCATATTTGCACTAATGTTTGTATTACATTACTGCCTATAGTCATACTACTGTTTACATTTACTGTTGACATTTATTAC
>JBBPBX010084786.1:2735-15232 GCA_038048925.1 Garcialebias charrua
ATGTCCAGAGGATCAGACTTAGCTTTTTTAGATTTTTTTTCTACCTGGATTATTGAGCATGCATCAGGGAATTTTTGAAAATGTTCCATGTTCAAGCTGAGGAAACATGTTGAAGATTCTCACGAAGTTAAGTCAGGTCCTCTGGATGGATTAAAATATATTTTTTTATCAATCAGGCTTCTGTGAATAGCAAGCGGCTATCAGCGCACTAACAATCAGTCGTTAGGCTGATGTAAAGTTGCATTCGGGTCCAAATAATCTGAACCGATCCGGCCCCAGCCCGCAGCCCTCATCTCCAAACCACACCCGATCCGACAAATTAACAGTAATTACTGGTCCGAACCCAAAAAAAGACATTTTTAATTAAGCTATGACTGCTTATACCACCGACTATTCATCATCATCATCAACTTTATTTATAAAGTGCTTTAACACAGGCACATCTGTAACAAAATACTGAACATCAGTTAAAAACAAGATAAACGAGAGCACGAAAAGAGAGCTACAAAGCTAAGCACACAATGAACTAAAAACTCAATTTAAAACACAACAGAACGACGAGTTAAACAGATAAAATCAATACCAATAAAAATAAAGCAAAATCAAGTCTCATTTAGATTGAAGATCAATGAGTAGAGATGAGTTTTAATAATAATAATAATAATTTGTTACATTTGTCATCTGTGTATGTTTCCATACAAGACGAAATTAGTCTCTGCATTTAACCCAACCACCACCAGGTGGGGCAGTGGGCAGCTATTGAAAGCGCCCGGGGGGCAATTTGGGGATGAGGTGTGCTGCCCATACACACAACAAAGTAATGCAGTGACCGGGAATCGAACCTGGGTCCTTCGGGTCCCAAGCCGGATTCCCTGCAATGGACAGTGAGGGGGCCTGTCGAACGTGCAAAGGCAGAGTGTTCCATAACATAGGGGCACTAACAGAGAAGGCCCGGTCTCCTCGAAGCTTCCTCTTACACTTGGAAATGACCAGAAGCAGCTGGTCAGAAGACCTGAGTGACCGAGGTGGACTGTAATTGTGGAGAAGCTTTGTTAAATAAGGCGGGGCAAGGCTGTTAAAAACCTTAAAAACAAACTAAATAATTTTAAAATGAACTCTATTGAAATTATTAATGGTCGGAGGATGCGCGCGGCTGAGGGGGCAGAAGATTGGAGCTGAGAAGTCATCATAGCAGATTAAATGCTTCCCCTGCTTCTCCCTGCAGTGGACCCTGCTCTGACATGTCAGATATTTTGTGATCTCAAATGTTTGGGTCATCGGCCGCGCGCCTCCGCTGACTGCAGCAGATGAATGAACATCCATTTGGACTGATGGATCGCTGGCAGTAGTCCACCTGAAGCTTAACTGAACTTTTTACCTCTTTCAAGGCACGCAGTCAAATGACCGCATGCAGCAGGTTTATGGCGAACCATGTTTGCATATATTGGATCGTCAGCTGCACGCATCCCTGATGCAATAAAAAGCCAGACACCGACCCAGCCCATACATTAAGCACATTATTATGGCCTAGCCCCATCCAAATCCGTGTTGGACAGGGCCGGGCTCTGTGTTTGGGTTAAAAATGACAGTTCCATGCTGATGGTCCTTTTTTGTCATGGGAACCTAGCTAGTTTTGGCTGCCACCAGCAAACTGGTTGATCCACTATGCTAGGTGTTATTTATAAGACTGAGTTTGTTCCAGCTACAGACTGATGAAGTCTTTTGGATAAAAGATGAAACATTTCAACAATTTAAAAAAGTATTCTTGTTTTTAATCTGTCCAGAGGACCTGACTTATCTTCATTAAATGTTTCTACCTGGATTATTGAGCATACATCAGGATATGTTGATGATTATTCACCAGAAGTCACAGCCCAGTAAGGAACTAGCTTCACTCTTTCATGACATGATAAGATATTTTAACTAAAAAGTACTTTGTTTTAGTTTAAAATATGTATTATGGTTGAGTTTATGCTAAAGGAAGAGGGACTTGTGATAGATGTGATGGCTTCTTGATGGATAAACTAGAATGGTTTGGAGTGTCTTGGTAAGTATAAAGAAACAAATACTGTATGCATGTGCAAGAGATAGAGTGAGTGTGGTGTATTTACCTGTATGTATTGCCTTTCCTGGAGCAGCTGTGGACGTCAGAAGATGACAGAATCTAACCACCTAGCTAACAGCTGTGCTGTCTCCAGACCAAGACAAACACTGGCTGACAACAACATCCGCTGATGGAAACTGAACCTCACTGTCTGTTCTCGTGAGAAACGACACACATGGACGTCGCCAAATTTCAGACCCTCTGTTCTGTTTTCTAGAAAGCTTATTGTTGCTCTTTTATGCAACACAAAGCAGGGTGTTATAAAATAACAGAATAAAATACTAACAAATGTCAAAAACATTAATAAAATGTAGTCTTTTGGCTCATTTGTTTTGTCCATATGTGTTTTTCTTTATGTATCATTAAAACTAATCTGTACAATGTAGTCACTTTTATCTTTTGTTTCAATTTTAAAAAACTGCCATAGTTTAAATTGTTTTTGAAGGGAACAAACAAATCTGTGATTTCTAACATTTGGCATTCCTCTGAAAGGATCATCAGATCAGTAACTTTAGCACATCCTAGTCTTTTTGCTCTTATCCTGAAAGTGAAGTACATGATTTGATTGTCAAGTGACGAACACTTCCACAACATTTCAACTCCTTAAAATGTGAGATCGTTGTCCAGCTACTTTTTACAAATGTTGGAAGAATCTAAACAAAAACTTTTTGTGATATAGAAACAATTTCATTATCGGAAACACATTATACCCTGATGCATGCTGAGGGTAACATATTATGTTAACATATGTTAATTTCTAAAACAATACTTGTATACTTGATCTTAAACCAGTTACTAATGAGCACAAGCCAGTGTATCTTTTGTATCGGTGAATGGTGAAGGTTGTGTCAGGAAGGACATCCGATGTAAAACACCTTTGTCAAAACAAATATGAAGTTTGTGTAAACTACACCATACCAGATCTGTCAAGGCCCGGGATGATGAGGACCGCGGGTGCTGTTAACAAACAGGGTGCTGACAGATTGTGCTACTGTTAGTCGAAGTCGATAAGGAGAGAAATGTGTCAGGAGACGGGGGAGAAGAGGAAAGTCAAGGGTGTTGAACTGAGGGTCTTTTCTTGACTACCAAAAATCTTCAAAAAATAAAACCCATAGTCATCTTATACATGCCTCTTAACAGCTTTCCCTTGTCATTCAAGGCCACCAAATTCTGGACAAATTGACAAATAATAGACAAATATATGATGGCGTTTCAGAGCCATGTTTAAACCCATGTTTATCACTTTTATATATGATTACATGAATATTAGTTGCTGTATATGCTAGAAAATCAGGAACAACACATTTTTAAATTAAAGCAACACATCTACATCCATTTATTTTGCAAAGCAAAATATCAAATGTCACCTGTTGTGATTTGCTTTAATGAAAGCAGGTTCATATTTTTTGTTCTAGCAGAAACACACAGCAGCCTTTAATCAAAAAAACATGCTTGTTAGGCTGATTGTTGACTCTAAATTGACCCTAGGTGTGAGTGTGAGAGTGGATGGTTGTTTGGTGTGAGTGAGACAGGTCCCTCTTGTAAATGAGTCCCCGTGACTCAACGAGGCTAGCCTGTATAAATAAAGGTTGAATGAATCGCTCTAAAGCTCTCCATGCTGAACAATTAACCAGATATCACAAAACGACCTGAAAGTTCAAGAAGTCACGTTAAAACCCTCAAACTAAAAATCCATGTTACGCAGTAAGGAGAGCATGTGCTCTTATCACTGTATCAATATAGTTTCAATACATTTTGTTTACTGAAGATTATCTGAGACTGGACATGAGCAAGAACATTTTAATTAAAAAAGCCTTTTTATCTACTTAGCCAAAAACAGAGTGAAATCCTGACAGCGGTAACTCATTTGGTGGGTCCATTGCATTACTCAGTGCTTTTGAAGGCATCCATCATTTTGGCTAA
This sequence comes from Garcialebias charrua, assembly GCA_038048925.1. Lineage (NCBI taxonomy): Eukaryota > Metazoa > Chordata > Actinopteri > Cyprinodontiformes > Rivulidae > Garcialebias > Garcialebias charrua. The sequence goes on from JBBPBX010084786.1 coordinate 6,763, forward strand.
ATACACCTCCCTCAAGCTTACAGCAACGGTTTAAGCAGGGGGTCAATAATGTGACAAACTCAACCCTCAATCATGGTTTCACTCCTTTCTGCAATCCAGTGTCCCTATTTAAGTTCTGAAAGACTTTCATCAAATAAAATACATGCTATATTCATAAATTGTGTAATCGCCTGTGTTTTTGGTTGGCAGCTTTAAATAGGTTCACTTCTGTGTCTCTCTGCACTTGGACATATGCATATGTTGATCTATGTGCATTTTAAACTGTGCTGAATAATTACATCTCAGCTAATAAAATCAGCCTGTTAAATTAGAGCAGCATGAGTTTTATGCAGCGCAGGACTGCGGTTAATGAGCACCAACAGCGAGCCAAAACTTCAACAACCTTTTCTGACCTTGTTCTGGGTTCTTTTTTTTCAAACTGAGGACGTGTTTATGTTTGGAATAAATTCCTCTGCTGCAGAACACAGCTCCATTCTCTCCCTCAGAAAAGCAGGTCAGATTACCTACTAATTTGATTTTATTTTTTTACCCTCTCAGGAGTTAATTAATTTTTTTCTGGCAGTGTATCTCTGTAGATTTGATTGATAGTGCAACATTTGTAAATCGGAAAGATATTAAAGTTTTCACAACTTACAAAATCATTTCTGCTCCCATTCATTCCAGTGATGTCTACCACAGAGATACCAAAATGTGATAAGACATGGCTGGACTTCACAGCATTTGGACCTCAGGATGGATAGATGTATGAAATTATTTTCATCCATGTGAAGTGAAGAAATCTTATAGCCGACTGTGGACTGTTATCCTGCAGATTGTGACGAAGTAAATTGGTTCACATTCAGCATCTCATCCCTCTGTGATTCCTTTTTACAGATAGGATCCCTGACACCAGTCTGACTAAATACATTTAGAGGAATGCCAAGCTCAGCTCAGTGATAGCTGCACAGAGGGCAAATAATGTTTTTCCATGACAGTGAACACTAAACATGTTCTATTTTATATATATTTAGTATAGAATAAGCAAAGAAAGAGAGGAGTGAAAATAAGAAAGTAGCTGAAGAACAGTTTAAAGCTGCTATATGTAACTTTTCTAACAATATATTTTTAACATATTTCTTCACTCTGTCACTAGATTGATGTTAGAGAGGTAATCTCTGAAAAAAAAAAATATATATATATTGTCCCCTTGCTTCTCCAGGTGGTAAATAAGCATTTCTAAAAAGAAAAAGTGACCCGCCATTTTCCAGCCAATAAAAACAAAGTTTGTAACCAGCCAATAAAAACCGAGCTTGAATTTGAATCAGCCAATAAAAACAGAGCTTGAATTTGAATTTCAACAGACCACAAGGGGGCAGAGCCATATATGGCTCTGAGGGGGAGGGATCAGAATGCTTTGCTTGTTGAATTTTTTTCTAAGTGCTGATGTTCAACAGAAACTGCAGACTTCACCTTTAATGTGAAGTAAACTGTAAAATGATGGCAGAATAAAACTAAAGGCCAAGCATTCCTTTAAGCTATGACAACATCAACTTTTACTTCTGTATCTGTAAAATTAACTGAGTTATAGCAATTAATTAGGCTAAGGTTAATTAGCTTTGGCAACCATCATGAATTGAATTGCCTCCAGACGTTAATCAGTGGTAAAATCAGTATGTAGCTAAAATGATTCATCTCTGCAAGCTTCATTTAAATTTGTGGAATATTTTCTCCCCAGCGGCACTCTCCGACTCCTCCTGGGGGACTCCAAGGTGCTCCCAGGCCAGAGGGGATTAAAAGAATCCCTCCAGTGAGTTCTGAGTCTGCCTATAGGGGGATCTTCCCAGTGGGACATGTTCAGAAAGTGATGGTTGGATTGTAGACAAAACCAGTAAATTAAGAGCTTTGCCTTTGGACTTAACTCTGTCTTCATCACAACTGACCAAAGCAACGCTCGCATTACTGAAGATGAGACTCTGATCTGTCTATCCATTTCCTGCTCCATCTTGCCATCATTCATGAATATGATCCCGTTTTTTTTTTACTAATTTTCTATCAAATGACCGGTCTGCACAGATGCAGAACTTATTAATACACCTCTGCTCTCTTTAAAGTCAAAATGTCTGTTCTCTATTAAACAAATGTGACATGATAAAGAGTCCAAATAAAAAGTAAAAGCTAGTTAGTCAATCAGATCTGAGCGCAAATGGAGACTCTACATGCAAAGGCAGCTCATTCCACTCCTGACAGAAATGATCTCAGATGCATGCAGTTGGATTTCAATCTGACTGTACTGGATTGAGTTGCAAATGGACTGCATTATAATAAATTAGATTAAATGGAACAATTTTTGAACTCAAATTAACTATAATTGTCATAGCCTGTGTTTGATTTATTCCTTGTGTTCATCTTTTAGTTTTATTTCCTTCTGGTTCATGTTGTGTTTTCCTATCTTTTGAGGTTCGTGCTTTCACTTGTCATTGGTTCTGTTCTCCCCTCAGTATTTTTCTCCCCATGTAGTCAGCGCCTGCTCCTCCCACTCTCACCTGACCCTCATTGTCTCTCCAGGTGTTTGTCATTTCTCCCTCGTTAGTGTGTCACGGGCACCTTGCAAAATCATTTCAAAAATTCTTTAGTTTACTTTTATTTGTTGTACTGAGAACAAACACAGCAGTGAAATAATTTCAGTGCTGTGTCTGTTGTAGTACTGTTCTATAATGGTAATGTTTTAATTAAAAATTAACTGGTGAAAGTGATCCTGCAGAGATGTGCGCAATAGAAATTAACTTTTTTTTAACATGACTTCAGTACATGTCAGGGGCAAATGTTATTGGAGATACATGAAATTTGCAAGATACAGAGTAAGGAAAGACAGAGAAATAAAACATGGTTCTAACCTCTGGCATCAAAGAACTCCTCATCAGAGCTTTCAACTGATTCTTGGGCGATATTCTGCAGACACCAATGAGTGGCGCTGTGTTTTCGTGCTGAGCCTGTGGACGAAGAGAAAAGACAACAAAAAACATTTAGACTAGAAATGACTAGCAGGCTCACACCATTAATCACAGAACTCACAGGACAGTCAGATCATGCATTTATACTGTATATACTGTTTTTTTGTTGTTGTTCCTTTTCATTCTGTTGTTCTGTTGACAACTGTGAAGATCTGCAGGGAAAAGTGAGAGTGAAAGCCTCAAGTGTGGACAGATGGTTTCTGAAACCATTTCCTCAGGGGGAAAAACACAAATGGTCTTTGAGTTTAAATGGAGTTATAGTACGGGAAATCTTTAGGCTGTAAAACACTCAGGGCAAACTTGTGCAACACAAGAAGTTATTATCAGCTCAACAAAGCTGTAATGTTGTACATAAAACTAATGAATTACAACAATTATGCAATGTTCAATTGTTTACATGTTATGATAGTGAGTTTTCTGTTATCTGTTTATAACTGAATTTAATATTTTCCTGCTAATTTTCTAGTTTCTTATATCCAGAGTATCTTCATTTAGATGTTAATATAATATTTGCCTTTGTTAGGTGTTCAGAGAGGACCTGTTTAAGACTCTGGATGGTAAGAAAGAGCTTCCAAATGACTGGGCTACTACAGCAACAGTAACTAAAGAGACATGGTACTCTGTCATCTGGACAGAGAATGGATTATAAGGAAACCTGGTGGTGGAACAGTGAAATGCAAGAAGACTGACGAGAGTCAGAGTCAGAGAGAGTCAGAGAGTCTTTATTGTCATTTGCACCGCATGTGGTACATGTGATGAAAACGAGATTATGTACACGAGGTCCCAGTTACATCCAACAACAAATGAAAGAGAAAAACAGTAATAACATCTAGAACTAACTAAGAAAAACATCAACTAGTAATACACTAAGCCTAATATAGTGGGAATAAACAGCAGCACGAACATGAGTCTGTATGAGCAGATGGTCACAGATGAACACAGCAACAAGAAAACAGATCAGCATCAGTATGATGTGATATTTTGCAGTGTTTATTTATTTTTTTTATTTTTTTTTTGGCCAAGGGTCTGGGGACTAACGTTCACAGGACCACCGCTTACAACCCCCAAGCTAATGGTTTGTGTGAACGGTTTCACAGGTCATTGAAAGCTGCACTTCGTGCTGCACTGACCGGTGACAACTGGATTGACCGCCTTCCTTGGGTTTTGTTGGGGTTGCGTACCGCAACCAAAGAAGACCTGAGCTCTTCCCCGGCTGAAATGGTTTACGGTCAGCCTGTGCGCGTCCCCGGTGAGTTTTTACCTGAGGTACCCTCACCACAGTTCCCTCCACCGTTGCTCCATCTTTCACCTCAGGAGGCCCCTTTTCGTGTCCCCGGTCCGGTACACCATTATTTACCGCAGTCATTTGTCCCTAAGAGTCTGGAGTCCTCTAAATTTGTTTTTGTCAAACACAATGCACACAGGACACCACTACAGCCTTTGTATGATGGACCGTTTCGAGTTCTTCAACCGGGTCCGAAACATTTCATTTTGGATTTAGGGGGTCGTACTGAGACTGTCTGTATTGATAGGCTTAAACCAGCTCATGTTATGTCAGATGATCAGGTTGTTACGGCCCAAGCTCCTCGCAGAGGCAGACCTCCATCCACATTATTAACGGACGGCGGTCCTTCTTCCGGAAACTCTCAACGTCCATTGGAGCCCGAATCTTCTGCAGACCCTCCTCGTAGCCCTCCACTTCATCAGACTGGTTCTGCAGGGCCCAGGTTCAGCCGTTCTGGTCGTTTGATCAAACCTAAAATGCGGGACTAGTGATGGACCTTACTGGGTGTTCTGGGGGGGCGTGTGTGGTGGACCACTAGGGGGCTCTACTCACACCCAGTGGACCGAATGTATTACAGGATGCTTTTATTGTGAAAGGTCCAGAGGACCGGATGTTATGTGGGTATATAAAGCAGTGTTGGGCGGGTTCCCGCCAGTTTAGTAAGATGTGATTAAAAGGTGAAGTTCTACAGCCTGTCTCCTGTGTCGTCTCTTCACCCCCTCTTACACTGGTAAGAGAGGACAGGAATATAAGGAGATGCAATGTGGAGCAAATAAGGAGGTGGCAAATGCGAAGCAGAAGGCGTATGATAAACTGTATGGGAGGCTTGCCACTAGAGAGGACGAGAAGGACTTGTACCGATTGGCAAGACAGATGGATCTGGCTGGAAAGGATGTGCAGCAGGTCAAGCTTGTTAAAGATAGGAATGGTAATGTTCTAATGAGAGTGTGACGGAAAGATGGAAGGAATATTTTGAGGAGCTAATGAATGAAGAGAATGTGTAATGGACCTACCCAGGGTCAAACTAAGGTTTTTGAACTGTCCAGTGATGACCTTTACTGACCTTTCAGTAAAGCAAGACATTTACTACAAAATCATTCATTTAGCTGTAATCTGATAAATATAGTCACCAAAAGAGACTATTTCTATCTTTGATTTTAGGCTGATGTGATCAAGAATAACTTTTGTCATTTTCATGATGTGTGCTTTTAAGCTGTGTTATTCTGTAAGAGTTTAAACTGTGTTCACTGCTGTGTCAAAGGTGCAGTCTCGGGTCACAGAGACCGGACGGTTTTGTTTAGAAACTCAGAGGACAGTAATCCGTGTTTTTCATGAAAGGGCTCCAGCTTGCTGTGCCTTTCCCTAAACAAATCTCTCTCTGCTCTGGCTGTAACCTTGGGTCTGATAAGGCAAGTTCACTCCTCTCTTTGTTCCTGCTTTTTAAGTTCTAACTGTGCGGAAACGCTTCAGAGTTTGGAAGGAACGAGAAAGTTCCTGCAGAGTTTCTGGGAGCTTCGAAAGATGATGTGAACTTTCCAAAGAGCTGAATGACCACCAGTCACGCGCTAAGGACTCGTCATCCAGCTGGGACTGATAACATGTTGTTATGGGTCCATTTCGAACGAGCGTAAGCTCAAAAACTTTGTTTATTCCTCCCTGGAATAAGTTTATCTTGAAGTCAGAGGCCTGAAGCTGACATATTCTCTGATGACCAAGCGAAAACCAGGAGACGTTGAAACGTAAACCAGAACCCTGCTCGAAGGTATTGTACTGGTTCCCACAAGGACCCGTGCATCTGAAAAGCTACAAGGTCTTCCCTCTTACCGGGCTGTCGTCAAAAGGTAAAGAGCTGTTTACAAAACGTACCTGGATTTTAGCAGAAGTCGGATGAGAAGTGTCACTCTGGTATCATGCTCACGATAATTTCTTCTTAAATCTTTCCTCCTATTCTTTCCCCTCCCAATCTAAGCTGGAAACTATAATTAAGTTTAAAGAGCCCTCAGACTAAATATGTTTAACATCTAGTATTTATGTCTGTTGTGTTAAATTTAAGTGTGCTGACGTATTTGAATTGAAAGAAAGTGAAATCATGTCAATCAAGTGTAATGGTGTTAATTTAGTTGATTCATTTTAAATAAATGATAGTGTCTCTTTGACATATCAAACTAAGTCAATGTCCATTGTCACTTAATGGCTCTGTTTATTTATCCATCATAAAGATCACAGATATATTGGGTAAACTGAAAAAGAAAAGAATCCGTGAATTTACTATTCAATCTGAATAAGTAAATTAATTAAGGATAAAGAGGGCAGCTTAATACTGACCCCTGTTAAAATCCTTTAGTTACATCTGGGTGGCACTATATGTGTTTAAAGACACAATATAGGGTCTTCCTCATGTTTCCTTCAAATGAAAGAGAAAGAATAGAGAAAAATTTGTGAGGGTGAAGTTGGGAATGTTCTGAAAAGAATGAAGAAGAGGAAAGCAGTAGGACCTGATGACATACCAGTGGAGGTTTGGAAGTTTCTAGGAGAGATGGCAGTGAGGTTTTTGACTCAAATATGCAATAATAATAATAATAATAATGAATTCAATTTATAACGCACTTTTCATTAGTGAAAATCTCAAAGTGCTACACACATTGAATGCTACACACATTCATAAACCAGTAGCGGCAGACTACCATGCAAGGTGCTTTCCAGTCCTACCGGGAGCAACTCGGGGTTAAGTGTCTTGCCCAAGGACACAACGACACATGGTGTGGGGAACCGGGATACGAACCGCCAACCTTCCGATCGGGGGACAACTGCCATTACCACTACGCCACGGCCGCCCATATTTTGGGGTAAAGAAATGCCTGAGGAATAGAGAAGTCTGCTGGTGCCCATTTTTAAGAATAATGGTGATGTACAGAGTTGTAGCAACTACAGGGGAGATAAGTTGATGAGCCACACGATGAAGATCTGGGAGAGAGTTGTGGAAGCAAGACTTAGACAAGAGGTGACTATCTGTGAGCAGCAGTATGGTTTCATGCCAAGAAAGAGCACCACAGATGCCATCTTTGCTTTGAGGATGTTGATAGAGAAGTACAGAGAGGGTCAGAAAGAACTCCATTGTGTGTTTGTGGATTTAGAAAAAGCATATGACAGGGTGCCAAGAGAGGAGGTGTGGTATTGCATGAGGAAATCTGGAGTGGCAGAAAAGTATGTTAGACTGGTACAGGACATGTATGAAGACAGCAGGACAGTGGTGAGATGTGCTGTAGGAGTGACAGATAGCTTCAAGGTGGAGGTGGGATTGCATCAAGGATCGGCTCTGAGCCCCTTCTTGTTTGCTCTGGTGATGGACCGACTAACAGATGAGGTCAGGCAGGAATCCCCATGGACTATGATGTTTGCAGATGACATTGTGATCTGTGGTGAGAACAGGGAACAGGTGGAAGAGAACTTGGAGAGGTGGAGGTATTCACTTGAAAGAAGAGGAATGAAAGAGAAATATATGAGAGAAACGCAATTTCAATCCTGTGTATGTCCTGTACATATTGCAGTTCTGACAATAAAGTTGACTTTGACTTTTGAGGAATGAAAGTCAGCCGTAGTAAGACAGAGTACATGTGTGTGAATGAGAGGGAGGCCAGTGGAACAGTGAGGCTACAAGGAGCAGAGGTTACAAAGGTGCAGGACTTCAAGTACTTGGGGTCCACTGTCCAGGAAAATGGGGAATGTGGTAAAGACGTGAAAAAGAGAGTCCAAGTAGTATGGAGTGGATGGAGAAAAGTTTCAGAAGTGATTTGTGACAAAAAGGTGTCAACAAAGGTCAAAGGAAAAGTTTACAAGACAGTGGTGAGGCCAACTATGCTGTATCTAAAGACAGTGACAATGGCAAAAAGACAGGAGAAAAAAAATGTAATTGGCAAAATTTGAGATGTTGAGGTTCTCCTTAGGGGTGATAAGAATGGATAAGATAGGAATGAAATCATCAGAGGTACAGCACAGGTTGAACAAGTGGGAGATAAAGTTAGAGAAGCCAGACTGAGATGGTTTGGACATGTCCAGAGGAGGGATTGGTAGAAGGGTGTTAGAAATACAGCTGCCAGGAAAAAGACAGAGGAAGACCAAAAGGGGTATATATGGATGCAATTATAGAGAGAAGACATGAAGGTAGTTGTAGTGAGGACAGAGGATGCAGAGGACA
>JBBPBX010084787.1:0-15232 GCA_038048925.1 Garcialebias charrua
CATGAATTGATTTTCAGGCTCTGGTCCTACGGATCGGTTGATCTCCTCCTCTTCCACAGGTCTGGGCGAGACAGGTATGGTTGCGTCCATGTCTTGCTCGGGTGCATCGTTTAGAGGTTCCAAGATGGCTTCTGGTGAATATTCAGTAGGTGTCTGATTTTCATCCCCAACTGTTTCAGAGGTTCTCCCAGAAGTTTGAGACAAAGTTGTCTGAGGCAACAGAGATGTCTCGTATGGAAACCTTTGCTCAGTTCTTTGTGCTGGTACCCTAAGCCAGTATCCTGAGGGGAAATTATCATCTGAATCAGATGTTTCACCATTAATCTCTTCCCTCTCTGTTCTTGTGTCCTTTCCTTGCCTTTGTTTGTGGGTCTGTTTTCTGGCAGGAACCAACTTTGTTTGGTGCAGTGTCTCTTCCACAGGTAGGTCGTTTACCAGCATAAGGAGGTTGCGATGCAACGTCCTGGTCTTACTCTGGTCTCCTGATTCAGGGCAGACAACATACACTGGGCTGTCCGCTAGCTGTCTTTTAACTAAGTAAACAGCTTTCTCCCAGTAAGTCCGTAATTTGCCCGGTCCCCCACGTTCACTGAAGTTCCGGACCAAAACTCTGTCTCCTGGGTGCAGAGTTACTCCTTTTGCCTTCCTGTCGTATGTCACTTTCCCCTTTGCACTAGCCTTGATGCTGCTTTCACTGGCAATCCGGTAAGCTTGTGACATCCGCTCTGCCCATTTCTCTGCATATCCTTTAGGTGTTTCCGACTCCTTGTCTCCAGCCAATCCAAACAACAAGTCAACTGGGAGGTGTGGGTGACGGCCATAAAGAAGGAAAAAAGGTGAGTAGCCTGTTGACTCGTGGCGTGTGCAATTGTACGCATGTACAACATGCGGGAGATGATCCTTCCACCGCAGCTTTTCACTATCAGTCAAGGTGCGTAACATCTGGAGGATGGTACGATTTAGCCTCTCGACTGGATTCCCTTGGGGATGATATGGTGTTGTTCGTGAGTGGCTCACCCCAGATAACAACTGCAAAGTTTGGAACAACTTATTTTCAAATTCACGGCCCTGGTCATGATGCAACTTTGATGGATATCCAAATCGAGGAATGAAGTCATTGAACATTAGCTCAGCAGCTGTCTTTCCACTTTTATTTCTTGTAGGATATGCCTGAGCAAATCTTGTAAAATGATCAACCACTACTAATATATATTCAAACCCTCCCACGCTGGCTTCTAAATGCAGATAATCAATACACACCAGCTCTAGAGGGAAACTGGAAGTGATACTGCACATAGGTGCCCGGTCATATGTGACAGGTTTCTTGGCTTTGATGCACAAACACTTTTGAGTGACATATTCTTCAATTTCTTTAGCCATGAAGGGCCAGTAAAACCTGTCCCTTGCCAAATGAAGCACTTTCTCTGTGCCCACGTGGCTCATCTCATTGTGCAGATGTTTCAGGGCTAATGGTCGATACTTGGTAGGAAGGACAAGTTGTTTTTTCTCTCCAGCGAATCTGTAAAGGAGGTTGTTTTCCAAACGGAGTTTACTCCATTCATGCAGCAATTTCTGAGTGTCTCTGCCAACTGTTTTACGTATTCCCTCTGTTAACGTAATGTTGGATGCTTTCATTTCTCTGACCTGGCCTATGGCTGAATCCTCTTTTTGTGCCTTGACAAGATCCTCATGGCTTATGGTCGGGAGATCAGAATGGGGTTGTTGGTCAGAACCTTTGGAAGAAGTAATGAGTGCAGCCACCCATGCTACATCTTTGCGCCAAGCTGCTTGACTCCCATCCCATGTTGCACACACCGCTTCATCTGGGAAATCCTCAGTGCAAGTCTTCCCATACGTCTCCATATCAAGAGGAAAACGAGACAGTGTATCAGCATCTATATTGGACTTCCCAGGCCGGTATCTAATGTCGAACCGAAAATCTGAGAGTTCACCCACCCACCTATGACCAACTGCATTAAGTTTGGCTGTACTTAAAATGTAGGTCAACGGGTTGTTGTCTGTGTACACCGTAAAGTGAGGGGCATAGTACAGGTAATCACGGAATTTCTCACACACGGCCCATTTCAATGCAAGAAACTCGAGTTTCCCACTGTGCAGATGGTAATTGCGTTCGGCTGGTGTAAGTGTCCTGGAACCGTACCCAATCACTCTCAGTTTCTCATTCTGCTGTTGGTACAAAATGGCTCCCAACCCCTGGTCTGATGCATCGGTATGCAGGACAAATGGTAGACTAAAATCCGGATATGCCAGAACAGGTGGATTTGTTAGGACACTAATTAGCTGTTCAAGAGCTTCCTGGTGTTTGGTGGTCCAGTTAACTGGCGCTCTGGAAGATAGTTGGGGTTGTTTGGCCTTCCCACTCCGGGCTGAAGTCTGAGCTGTACCTGATTTATTCTGGAGCAGCTCATAGATCGGTTTAGCAATCCGGGAAAAATCCTGGATATATGAGCGGTAATAGCCAAGAAATCCAGCCAATCTCCTAACCTCTCCGACTGTCGTTGGTTGCTTTTTAGTCAATGTGTGGATCGCTTCCAAATCATGGGGATCTACTTTGACCCCTTCGGCAGACACAAGACGACCCACATATCGAACTTCTGACTTGAACAGTTCACATTTTTCAGCTCTCAGTTTCACTCCATGACGTTGGAGGGCCTGTAGGACCTGGCGGAGTGCTTCAACATGTTCCATAAATGACTTGGAATAGCAAAGTACATCATCTAGATATGGAATGCAGCACTCATCTCGAAGTGGTCCTAACATTTCCTCCATACTCCGCTGAAATGTTGCAGGGGCGTTTGAAAGCCCAAATGGGATTCGAACCCACTCATAGAGTCCCCACGGGGTGATAAAGGCGGTGAATTGGCGCGACTTCTCTGCAACAAAACCTTGGTGATAGGCTTTGCCCTGGTCTAGAATACTAAACCATGCATTTCCTCCAAGGGTGTCGGTCAAGTCCTTTATTCTGGGTAGTGGGTGTCGATCAGGTACCGTCTTTTTGTTTAAGAGGCGATAATCAATACATAGCCGCAGGCTGCCGTCTTTCTTTCGAACACACACAACCGGTGCAGAGTACGGGGACTTGGATTTGACTATCCAGCCTTTAAGTAACAGGTCCTGTATATACTCTTTTACTTCTCTAAAGAGAGGTTTTGGAACAGAAGAGTAGGTGGCTCTTACAGGAATCTGATCTTGGAGTGTGATCGACATTTGTAGACTAGGTATACATCCAATATCATGGCTGTCCCGTGCAAAAGTTCCAGCTTCTTCACAAAGCATCTTATTCACCACTGCTCTCTGAGCCTCATCTAGATGGCTGAGGTCTACAGGGGGTTGCCATGAAGGCTGACTGAGATTGGTGGGTGCTGGGGTAGCGCTGTTAACAGTCACCACTGGGTTTGGTGCTTCATCTGAACTTGCTGAGATCACCTTATCAATGTCATGAATGTTGCCAAGAACAGTTTTTCTTGGGACAGTGATTGTGTGTCTTGTATTATTTCCAACAGGTACAGCCACATAGGGCCTGTTTGGATTGTGGACCATTAAAACACTTGCTCCAATATCCAGTTCGGCTAAGGGTATACTTTCATCATCAGGCTCAAACAGTACAACAGAGTCAGGGAAAATGGTGTCAGATGGAACCTGACATTTGACCCAAGCCACTTGACCAGCTGGAATGACTGTCTCTTGTTTGCCTGTCCGTAGTTGTCCCCACTGCACGGTCAGCTTGTCTGTCTGGATAAAATTCACCAGGAGTTCGGCTTTCTCCACTGGAATGGAAATGGCATTACACACCAGGCTGGTGAGTGTTGGAGCTAGGTTCTGAGGTTGCTCTTGTATCATTGCCTCCAAAACATTGAATCCTAGCAATGGTCTTTCCAAGACAAGACTACTGACAAGGAAAGGGACATTAATAGACAGATCAGGATTTGTGTTTCCCATCAAATTAACAGTAATGGGTAACCAGCCTTCAAATGGGATAACACCCCCATCTATGGCACAGATTTTTAGGTTATCTTCATCATCCAGGATTTCACTGAGTGGCTTGATAGTAATTTCTGGTAAGTATTTGTCTTTCCAGCTTTTATCAATCATGCTCACCTGGGCACCTGTGTCTAGTAAAGCAGTGACAGCAAGACCATTTAAACTACACTGGGTTAAAGCTTTTCTCCCAATGAGCTTGGCTAGACAGTCACTTTTGCTGTTTGGTGAGGTATGGCTGGTTTTACCTGTCAAGTGGGTTGACTGTCTAGGCCTGTGGTGTTTTGTTCCCTGGTCTTGCGTGGGTACATGGATGGGTACCACATTTTGCTGTTCAGACTCACTAATCTGGCCTGTTGCATGTAGGGACTGTTGGGGCCCGGTCACTGTCTGTCCCCTGGCAGGGACCGGCTCCAGTTTCCCTGGCGTGTCGGTTTCTGGAGGCAGCCAACTGCTTTGTGACCCTCCCCACCACAGTGAAAACAATGGGTACAGTCAGGACGGTTTTGCTCCTGACACTTAATGCAGCTATACCGTCTTCCTTTTTGCTTGTCCCTGCTGTGTCTTTGTGGCTGATTATTTTGTTCAGATGATTGTTCTTGAGTAAATTTTTGTAATGACTCAACAAGCGTGGTGAGTTTTTCAACTTTTTCTTTTAGTTGTTGGACCCCATCAGCTTGTGATGTTCTGCTTAGACCCTCTTTTGCACTTGGATATTGGGCGGCATTTGCCTCGACGTGAACACTGTGTAAATTTGTGGGTCTCTGGCGAGGAGCTGACCCCAAACGTCTCTGTCTTTCATTCTCATCACTCATGATTTTCCTCATCTGTCGTAGTATTGCTTCGTCAGTTACATCAGGGTTAGCTAAAAGGGGTTTAAGTTCTCTGCGAACATCATCGTGCTTGTGCCCAAGGCCTTGGTACACAGTATGAATGAAAATGTCTTGAACTGTGCTTGGACTGTACTTAACATCTGTGTCTGCATGTTTTGAAGCCAATAAGATCTTTTGCTTAAGCCCAATGGTTCTGTACAGGAATTGTTGGGGTGTTTCATTGTCCTTTTGTTTGGTACACATGAGCTCCTGAAAAAACTCTGTGCTGCTTTGCTCACCAAGATGGGAGTGTAGAAAGGCTTTAAGTTCTTCCACAGTCAAATCGTCCTTATTCATTAACATCTCCTTAAAATTTCCAGGTTTGATAACTCTGAGGACAGCCCTCACAATTTCTGTGTCACTGCACTGATCTCTTAATCCTTCATCAATCTGGCGACAAATATTATTGTAGTTGATATCTGACCCCTGGTCTCCAATTTGGCCTCCCTGTATCTTAAACTCTCTACGATGAAGGTGGGAGAGATCTCTTAATGAGATCAGACCCTCATGAACCAGAGGTGTGCTTAATTTGTCTCTAATCTCTGTACTCTGCAACTTAATCTGTGACTTTTTAGGTGGTTGTGATGCATGACCCTGAAGGGCTGCATCCACAAGGTCCCTTAGCTCCAACAAATGAGCCATGCCAGTGTCCTCAGACTCTAGCAAAGTCTTACTGCTCATAAAACTGGTGATGTACTCATAGCAATCCTCTTCATCTGTAGTCTCAAGACGAAGTGGCTCCACCTCCGAAACTAGACCCACTGACCTGGCAATCTGGAACAGTTCATCTGCAGGTAGGTTGAGCAAGTCCTTCTTGATGGACCACACCAAGCTTTTCCTCTCACCATCTGCCATAGCTGTTCCTTCTTCCCAGTAGTTGGCTACACTATTCAAAGTCCTGGAGCCCTTTTCCTCTTTGTCTCTTCCTTCACCGGTGGACAGGGTATGACGCCTTCCTCATCTGGTGAGATGGACGATGGAATGTATGAGGTCCACAGCATCTGTATCACTGGAACCACGTCCCAGTCTGGCAGGGAGTAGTATCCCATGCGCCACCTACTGGTGAAACACCGTTATTACACCCCTCGTCACTAACCCCTGTTAACAACAAATAAAATATCTTCTTATCAGAACCCCATAAACATTTAAAGAAATGCATGTTTGTTTGTTTGTTTTTTTCTTCCACTTTTGTGAGCACACACCAGTGGGCATCACACTGGCGTCAGGTCGCGTGCGTGTTGAGCGTGCTGAGTAGCGTTTTTTCGTGCACGTGAACCGGCTTCCACCTCCAAACCGAGCATTCAACATGCTGAAGATTTCGCGGTTCAAACTTTCAAACGCCGCTCAACTCCACCTGATTGGTTGGTGTGTCAACCAATCAGGGAGAGTCGGGGGGCAGAAGAGAGGGGGCAGTGGGAGAGTCCCTATGTGACGCGGAAACGAGGGTGCGCGCGCACTATGTGACGTATTGTTTGTCGAAAAAAAAGAAAAGACTCGCGAGCTCGTGGACTATGGAAGAGAAACTCATTGTAGCTGTGTGTTCGCGACAATTCCTTCACGACCAGTCAAGTCTGCTCGACAGAGACGGAAATAAAAGGCTCCTCGCCTGGCGGAGTGCACTCTGTATACCGGTAAGCTCCTCCCACACCCCGTCGCCACAGCAACGAAGCCGTCGTAACACTACAGTTTGGACAACACTGGGTAGCGCGTCCACTTCCGTGCGTGAGGAGCGTTTTCGGAGGTAAAAACGCTGCTCGGTGTGACCACACCATTACAATAGGGAACCCACTGACTTTAACAGCACACAGGACAGGAGGCAAGTATACCACACACATGTCCTCCTTACTCATGGTGCAGCTGAAAAAACTAAAAAAGTCCTAAGCATGATGGGAAAGACAACACAGCCACTCTCCTTAACCACTAAGAGAGTGGATTTTGTTGTCTTTCCCATAATGCTTAGCATTTTTTAAGTTTTTTCAGCTTTAGCTGGACAAACTATTGGTTATAACTATTGGTTATAATGGGTAAGACAACAAAACCCACTCTCTTAGTGGTTAAGGGGAGTGGCTGTGTTGTCTTTCCCATCATGCTTATCACTTTTTTAGGTTTTTTTCAGCTGCACCATGAGTAAGGAGGACATGTGTGTGGTATACTTGCCTCCTGTCCTGTGTGCTGTTAAAGTCAGTGGGTTCCCTATTGTAAGGCTTAAGAGTATCTTCATTAGGTTTAACACATACCATGTTAAAAAGGGCAGTCACAGAATGTGATTGAACACAAGTGCTCTTTGAAGCTGGTATCGGAAAAATATCGGCAGGTGGAATAAAATATGTAATTTCCTGCATTTTGGTGTATTTTAACAGGCTGTTAAACATCGGTAACATTTAATTAAACTGATTAAAAACAGGTCTCTCTTGTAAATCACAAGGCTCAATGAGACTAACAACCTGTATAAATAAAGGTTTAATTAAATATACTATTTTAGAGAGCAAAAACAATTAACAAGCCTGTTTGTGAATGTCCTATTCTGTCGAGCGTCCTAACCCCCAACCTCCCCCACCCACACACACATGCACATACTGTCCAACCAGAACTCTGCTGAATTCAGTCCTGCGCGTTATTCTGCTCTAGTCTATATTGCCACTGCCTTTAAAATGCTTCAATACTCAGTTGTCCAGCTAAGGACAATCCATTCATCTATTTATTTTAAATAATAAATTGGACTGTCTTTTCAACATTTTGATCGCTGTTATTTTGACAAATTAGTGCGGTTGTTTTTATAAGGGATGAAATGTGAATAATACACAACAAACATTTCACTTGATTGGAAACATGGAAACAGCTCTGTTTCACTTTGCAAATGACGTAGGTGTCATTCTTATTAGGAATAACTAAAGCACATGATCTTGTGCAACAGTTTTATATCTGTATTGATGCAATAAGGAGCAGGAAGAGCCACAAAACAGAATCCATAACCGAAATGTGTGATTGGGTCCAAACAGAGAATTTGCAAGTTTATGGGCCATTCTTGTAACATTTACATTTGAATCTTTGATTGGAGGGGGTCGAGCGCGGATCTGTGAGCTTGCATCTGGAGCCACAGGTTAGGCTGGCTAGCCGACCTGAAGCCGCCGCGACCAGAGAAGGCTGAACGCCGCACGGACTGAAAACCCGTTGACAGGTATCGTGTGCAGACCGAAGGAGGTTGAGCGCTGTGCAAGTACCGGTGTACCGCTGTCGGGAGCTACGAGCTGGGCTAGCATCGGCTAGCATCGGAGCTACGTGCTGTGCTAACTGAGCTAGCATCCGAGCTACTGTAACCGAAGGAAGCCGAGCACGTGAGCGAACTGAGGGGCCGCCGCCTGGAGATTCGAGCTGGGCCGAGCGCCGTGAGCGAGCAGAGGGACCGTCGCCTGGAGGTTCGGGCTGGGCCGCGCACCGTGGGCGAGCCGAGGGACCGCCGCCTGGAGTTGGGCTGGCGTCGGAGCTGCGCCTGGAGCTAAGTGCTGTGCTAACTGGGCTAACATCGGAGCTGCGGAGACCGAAGGAGGCCAAGCGCCGTGAGTGAACCAGAGGGACCGCCGCCTAAGCCGGGCTAATGAGCAAACCTCTTCGGACAACAGATCTGATTGCTGCAGGCTGCTGAAACCGTGAGTTCTGATCTAATAACTGCTGATCTGGGTGCTGCACTGCTGGGTCACAGCCACCATCGTTAAGCCTGTGAGCCTCGTGGAAGGGCCACGTGGTTCAGCAAACAAACCAGAGACCTGCTACCATTAGATTACAAACTCTGTAAGTATGACGAGAGGTAAAGGACCAAAGTCACCAGATTCGAAGGGAAACCACTCAACAGAAATGCAAGACCTTAAAACAGAAATGCAAGACTTTAAAAATTCACTCAACTTTATGGGTGAACAAATAGAAAAAGTATCAGCAAAAATGGATTCCCAGGTCGGTCTGGTTAATGAAATAAGACAACTGAAAGAACTGATAGTTAGCAAAAACAATAAAATTGCTGAACTGGAACAAAAAATAGATGACTTAGAACAATACACAAAGCAAGACAACTTGGTGATCTCAGGACTTGATGTTAGTAAGTGTCGGACATATGCAAGAACTCTTACTAACAAAGACCCAACTGAGAATGCATCTCAGGAAGAACAAGAGACTCTGGAGGAGCATGTAGTTTCTTTTTTTCAGGGCATGAACTTTGACATAGGCCATGGGGACATTTCGTTCTGTCACACCCTGCCTAGTAAATCACAAAAATTTGGGCCGTCAGTAGTCGTCAAGTTCATTAGCAGGAATACAAAAAACTATGTTATGCAAGCAGAAAAAAATCTGCAGGGAACAAATATTTCCATGAATGAACATCTAACAAAAAAATGGAAACATTGCGCATCAAGCAAGGTTGTTAAAACAACAAGACAAAATAGCATCAACATGGACAAGAAATGGATACATCTTTATCAAAACAAAAGAAGAGTCTCAGCCTAAAATGATAAAAGAGCTGAAGGATCTGGATGAATTCAAGAAATGAAAAACTACAAATCAATGAAACAACTCACACTCAAAATGGATAAAATATACAGTGAAATGAACAAATACATTAGAACATGACAACATACGAAGACTCAGAACCTAAAATATATAATGTTGAAAATGTGATTGATGCAAATTTTTTTCCTGTAATAAAAGATAGCGAATATTATAATGAAGAGCAGTTTAATGACATCAATATATCAAATGGAGTTCTCTCTATTATTCACTTTAATAGCAGAAGTATAAATGCAAACATATCCAAAATAACAGATTACTTAAAACAGTTAAATAGAACTTTTACGATAATAGCGCTGTCAGAGACATGGCTCAATGATGATAACACAAGTAATATTCACATCGAGGGGTATGAATTATATCATATGAACAGAAATAATAAAAGAGGTGGTGGAGTCGCTCTATTTGTCAATAATGAAATAAAATGTAAATTAAATAGTGAAATGTCAATAATAGTTGATAATATTATGGAAATGATAACAATAGAAATAATAAACAAAAACGATAAAAACATAATAATAAGTTGTGTATATAGATCACCAGGAGCAAATATAGAAATATTCACGGATAAAATCTTGGAGCTAATGGAGAAGAGTTTTAATAAAAATGTTTTTTTGTGTGGAGACTTTAACATTGATATGGGAAATAAAACAGATTCAAATAACATAAGCACATTTATAAACTCAATGTACAGTTTAAATATGTATCCATTGATATCAAAGCCAACAAGAATTACAACTCATAGTGCCACAATAATTGATAATATTTTCACAAATATAACAAATGGGGACGTGATAGGTGGTATCTTAACGACCGACTTAAGTGATCATTTACCAGTTTTCACAATCTATAAAAATGATCAAAATATCACAAAAGCAGTTACAACGAAGAAAAAGATCATAAACACGTCAAAAAGAGTTTTGGAAAAATTGAAAGAGGATCTGGATAAACAAGACTGGAGTGATGTGTATGTTGATGATGCGAACAGAGCATATGATGAGTTTATGAATATCTTGGAGGCTCTGTATGAAAAGAATTGTGTGCAAACAAATCATACAAAGAGAAATAAGGTTGATCAACCATGGATGACAAAAGGGTTGAGAAATGCTTGTAAAAAAAGAATTATTTGTATTCATGTTTCTTGAAATTGCGAAGTCAGAGCGCTGAAGAAAAATATAAAAAGTATAAAAATAAATTAGTAGGGATTATAAGGAAACATAAGAAAGAATATTATAGTAAATTATTAGATAAAAGTAATGGTGATATGAAAGCAACATGGCGAGTAATGAATAGTGTCCTGAAGAATCATAAAACAAAAACTGGTATTTCAAAATACTTTGTAAAAGACAACGATGAAATTCATGATGAAAATGAAATTGTAAATGGATTTAATCAATATTTTGTGAATGTTGGATCAAGCCTTGCAGCTAAAATACCAAAAGCAGATAATAATGTGATCCATTCAATTAAAGGTTGTGCAAATAGTATTTTTCTAAATGGAACCAACAAAGAGGAAATAATGAATGTAGTAAAAAATCTTACAGACAAGAGATCAAGGGACTGGGTGGACATGGATATGATGTTTGTAAAGGACATAATGAGCCATGTTATTGAGCCATTTACATACATATGTAATTTATCATTTTCAACAGGAATATTTCCAGATAATATGAAAGTAGCTAAGGTAGTTCCTCTTTTTAAAAATGGTGATAAATGTGTGTTCAACAATTATAGACCTATATCCTTGTTACCACAGTTTTCAAAAATTCTTGAAAAACTATTTGTAAACAGACTAGATCAATTTATAGATAAACAAAATATTCTAAGCAACAGTCAGTATGGGTTTAGAGCAAAAAACTCTACATCAATGGCTCTCATGGAATTAATGGAACAAATAACTACTGCTGTCGATCAAAAACAATATTGTATCAGTATTTTTGTTGATTTAAAAAAAGCATTTGATACTATTGATCACACCATTCTCCTTGAAAAACTGAACAAATATGGTATTAGAGGACCAGCATTACAGTGGGTATCTAGCTACTTGAAAGATAGGAAACAATTTGTACAAATAAATGATGTAAGATCTGACCTCTGTAATATCACATGTGGAGTTCCCCAAGGCTCTGTACTTGGACCAAAGCTATTTATTTTATATGTGAATGACTTGGTAAATGTGTCAGGACTCCTTAAATGTGTACTTTTTGCTGATGATACCACATTTTTCTGTTCAGGCGAAGATATAGAACAAATGTTGGAATTGATAAAGACAGAATTTGTCAAGATACAAACTTGGTTTAAAATAAATAAATTATCATTAAATTTAGAAAAAACTAATTACATGATATTCAGTAATAAAAAGAAAACTGTTGATGTTCCACTCAAAATTGAGGGTGTTGAGATTTGTAGAGTGAGTGAGGTGAAGTTTTTGGGTGTTATCATTGATGACAAACTGACATGGAAACAACACATAAATTCTGTAAGAATAAAAATAGCTAAATCGATTGCAGTACTGTACAAAGTCAGAGACCTATTGAATGATAAAGCTCTGTATTTGTTGTATAACACAATCATTGTTCCACACTTAATCTATTGTATTGATGTTTGGGGGAATGCGTGTAAAACAATCACAAAGCCTATTTTTGTATTACAGAAAAGAGCTGTAAGAATTATCACTAGAAAACATTACCGTCATCCATCAAGTACATTATTTTATCAACTGAAGTTATTGAAGTTCCATGATTTGGTAGACTATAATATTTTATCAGTTATGTATAGGGCTCAAAATAATGCATTACCTTTAAATATCCAAATGCATTTTGTTAAAAGACAAAGTTGTTATAATCTTAAGGGGACAGAGATGTTTGTAAAACCACAATTCAGAACTAGTTTGAAGGGACGTTCTACCTCAATCCAGGGAATTAGATTATGGAATGGCTTGGAGAATGTAGTTAAAAATGCCAAGTCAATGTTTACATTTAAGAAAATGATCAAAACGAATGTGTTAAAAAAAATATATGAAATAGCGTAATGTGTATTGTATTAGTTAGAAAATTAGAAAGAGTTAGTCATTTTGTACTGTTGGTTGAAGATTATTATTGTTTAATCTGATTGTTGGAAAAAAGGGGCAGATATAATAAGATTTATTCTTCTTTCTGCTACCTTTCATTTTTTTATATTTTGTACATTATCATTTATGGGATTGTCTTGTATTGTTTCTTTTGTAAAAAAAATTGAACAAATTTAATAAACATAAACATATACCAATAAGTAACTCAGTCACTACTAAACTGAAGCTTGTTTGTTCCTAAATTTATATTTACTTTGTATAACAAATATATATTCTATGCATATATCTGTAACTTGCTGAGACCCTGCATTCTAGTGTTGAAGACTTTGGTTTTTAGACTGATTGTCCTGACTCAGGGGGACTAGGTTTTAGGTAAAATGTTAAGTTTTAGATTAATACTTTTGTATTTTTAACTCCTAATTACTAAAAAAACACAATAGCTAGGGGAAACTTCATAGACACAGGAGGGTAAAACTGTCTGGTCAAAGGAGGCCAGTGGGGGGGAGGGACCATCAATTTTGTAGGGGTATCATTGCCCTCCCTGGCCACCCCTTGGAGACGCCTCTGCTTGTAGTGTACATAATGCACAATCTTGTCATATTTTGAGATTTCATGTTAGAGTAAGTGTTGTGAATGACTCTCAGCTACTACCACACCAAATTTTAGCTTAATATTTGTAAAGCTGACTGAGTTAGCAACATTTTTCTGTTGCCTAATGTTGGTTAGCTGTCAGCCATCTTCAATCGGATTCACTCCAAAAGATAAACCATTGCAGAGCTGCATCCAGTTACTAGTACTTGAACATTTTAAGAAATCCCATCCAGTGGCAAATGAGATATTTTGCTAACAAGCAGATGGAGTTGACTTCAAATTGGTTAGAGCTCGATTTGTGTGTTGGGGATCAGTTTCAGCTACTACCTTAACTAACTTTAGGTCATTCTCTGTAAACTTAACTGAGTTTTTGCTTTTTTTAAATAATAAACTCATTAATTAGAACAAAATGACAGTTTATTCTGAAAATCTGAGATTCTCCTCACACAGCAGTTCTGTGGGAAAGGTTAAAGGACATGAACGTGCATCTGCCGAGGAGGCTGCTCCACCCGTGAGGTCAAAGGTCAACAGAAAGACTGTATGAACATATTAGAAGAGCAATATGCTCCATTCCAGAATGGGGCCGACCTTTGACCCTCAGCTCCAGAGTATTTGCTGTTTAGTGGGTCTTTCAGGGTTCTGCTTCTCCTGTCGTGTGAAAAATGACAGGATGAAGGTGTGTCCTGTCCTGTAGGTCCGACACCATATACACACCCTGTGTTGTGATTTAAATCATGCAGAGTCTATTCTAATGGTTTCCAGTAATATTCTAATGGTTTCCAGTGAAGCTTGTTCAGATTTAAAGCTAAACGTTCTGTAGTTTTCTTGTATTGTTCCTCTTTACCTCCTCCCAGCTTTAACTTCAAACCATGTTGCGTTTGCTGCTTCAAGGTCAGTTTTGAAATTGGCCTAAATTTTGACATTACCATGGAGTCAAGACCAGGCTTTTCAATAAGTGGTGTCGCCCAGTAGCACTCACCCCCATCCTGATGAAGTGCTTTGAACGGCTAGTCATGAAAAGCATCACATCTGTCCTCCCTGCCTCCCTGGATCCCTTCCAATTTGCATACCGACCTAATCGCTCAACCGACGATGCCATCTCCTCTGCCCTCCACACAGCTCTCACACATCTGGACACGAAGGACTCTTATGTTAGAATGCTGTTCATCGACTTCAGCTCGGCATTCAACACCATCATCCCCCAACAGCTCATCCTTAAACTGGACAGTCTGGGGCTGAACACCTCAATGTGTAACTGGCTGCTAGACTTCCTGACCGGGAGACCACAGACAGTACGGGTCGGGAGTAACACATCTAGCACCATCACATTGAACACAGGGGCCCCACAAGGATGTGTGCTGAGCCCCCTTCTATTCACCCTGCTAACACACGACTGCACACCATCGTACAGCTCCAACCACTTCATCAAGTTTGCGGACGACACAACAGTGGTAGGTCTCATCAGCAACAACGATGAGACGGACTACAGGAACGAGGTGAGCCGCTTGGCCTTGTGGTGCGGACACAACAATCTCACTCTCAACGTGGAGAAGACAAAGGAGATTGTCGTGGACTTCAGGAAGAGGGATGCACAACATGCCCCTCTGACCATCAACAGCACCGCAGTGGAGAGAGTGGACAGCACCAAGTTCCTGGGAGTGCACGTCTCAAAGGACCTGTCCTGGAGCAGGAACACTGCAGCACTGGCCAAGAAGGCTCACCAGCGCCTCTACTTTCTCCGCAAGCTGAAAAGGGCTGGAGCTTCAACCCCCATCATGTGCACCTTCTACAGGGGTGCCATAGAAAGTGTCCTGACCAGCTGCATCACGGTGTGGTTTGGTGCATGCACTGCATCATGCCGCAAGAGCCTCCAGCGCATCGTGAAAGCAGCTGAGAAGATCGTCGGCACCTCCTTGCCCTCACTGCAGGACTTACACAGCAAACGCCTCACTCGGAAAGCCCTCTGCATGGCAGGTGATCCCACACACCCACTACACAGCCGCTTTAGACTGCTGCCATCAGGGAGGAGACTGAGGAGTCTCCAGGCTCGAACCAGCAGACTGAGAGACAGCTCTGTTCATCAGGCAGTCAGAATGCTAAACACTCTGCCTGCCTCTGCCTCCCCTCCCATTTGAACTGCCTTAAC
>JBBPBX010084788.1:0-15232 GCA_038048925.1 Garcialebias charrua
CTCCCACTCTCCCCCTTCCCAACATGTAAATTTCAGCTGCCATGACGATTCAGTACCGTATTTCTCGGCCGTAAAGTCGCATCTAGTAGGTCGTAACTCGATGCAATGCTTTTCAACGGAGCTCGTTTGTAAAGTCGGAACGTCGTAAGTCGAGGCCGTCGTAAGTCGGTGACTACCTGTATATTCAGCCGGGCCT
The DNA here is from genome assembly GCA_038048925.1 of Garcialebias charrua. Classification (NCBI taxonomy): domain Eukaryota; kingdom Metazoa; phylum Chordata; class Actinopteri; order Cyprinodontiformes; family Rivulidae; genus Garcialebias; species Garcialebias charrua. Next base: position 197 of record JBBPBX010084788.1, read on the forward strand.
GGACGTTTCCCTACCTTATAGCCAAGGTGAATGGAGAAAACAGAAGTTACTGTAAGAACTAGTGGATCTGCGGCTCCTTCCCAGTTGCTTTTGACTCCTTGATCAATTTCTGTCTAGTGTTTTCATCCATTTTTTTTCTCAGTAACGCCACTTTTGTTCCATGTTTTCACTTCCTTATGACTGTTCTCGTGCTCCATGGGGTACGTAAGGCTGGAAGATCTTTGTAATCTTCTCCTGACTGGTACGTTTCAACAAAATGATCCTTGTGAACCCTCTTTGAACTATGGATGTTGCTGTGGGATGCAACTGAGAAAATATCAGGGAAATCCTGCTGGGACAGCTGAGCTTTCTGTTTCCAACTTTGTGTTTCCAAGAAAAATGAAGGCTGCAATCAAATCAGAAGGTGTATAGATGTTTTATAGCCACTGTATCTGATAAATGTTGGGGTATATTTTGCCAAACAAAACTATTTGCACAGCTCTGTGAGCTGAGGAAAACGAGGGAACAAAACCTAGAGATTTACTGAAAAGTCAGTCCAAGTCTAGCACAGATCAAGTTGCTTTCAGAAGAGAGATAAAATGTATTTAGCCCTTCCAACTTCTGTCCTGCTATGCTTTTATTCTGAGGGGATGTCTCACAGGAAATGGAATTGGCATGAGGCTCTCTCGTGGGGTTTTGGGCAGCCACTTCCTGTGCAATCCGACGCCAAGCCTTGCCAGCTGAGTTCCAGACCACCGTGAGAAAAAAAACAGCAATCTGTCCCGGCATCTACAAACACCAAGCGTTAAAGCTGAAAACAAACGAGTTTTGTAAGAGAAGTACTATAAAGTGGAAGAGAATGAAGACCGCAGGTGCTCATTTTGAATATAGGGGTATTTGATGATTAGGATCTGATAAATAACTTAAAAGCAGAAAAGGAATAGCTTTTCGATCAGGGGAAACATATGGAAGACCGCCGAACAAAGCTGGAAAACAGAGGAGCCGAGAGGAAAGACGAGAAGTTTGGCGCCCAGGTTTTCCCTGAGAAAGCGCCGCTGACATCACAAACCTCCATTTCTCTCATGACAAGCCTCACCACATCAACCCGTTGACGTTTTTTTATTTTTTTTTAGCCTTTCGGGACCCAAGCCCACACACACACTCCTGACCCACTGCACTTAAAGACACGGGTACTCGCATATAGACCCAAAGAGTCAACTATGTTCTTTGGCGGGTGACTGCACATCTTTTAGACTGAAGTTGAGCCAAAGGATTCATTTTTGAGGTGCTGAGCAGGTTTGTGCATCCCAATTGGCTGGCTTCTTTTGTTATTAGGCTGCAAAAGGGGAAACTTTACTATTATCGGTTTCATGTCATGAGAAGACCTCACAGCATCAAAAGTTGGAACGCCTCTTACATCTCGTCACTCTGCATTCAAATCGCTTTTATACTTATACATCACCTGCATGTGGAAAAATGAGACAGTTTGTTGCTGTATCCATCTCAAGCTTCTACTGCTTCGCAAAAGATCCAGGATAGAAATCAAGACCTCCCTCTCCCAAGCAACACTTTTCAGCTTCTCCTGGGAGACCCCAAGGCATTCTCAGACCAGAAAAGATATGCAATCCTTGCAGAGAGTACTGGGTCTGCTTCAGGGCTTCTTAATCAGTGGAACATACAAAAATCTCTAAAAGAAACGTGACCAGGAGGCATCCTAACGCGATGAACCCCCTTGGTTGACCGCTTTCAATGCAAGGGAGCAACAGCTCTACTCCGAGCTCCCCACGGATGACATAGCTCTTTACCCAATCTCTGTCTGAGCCCGGCCACCGTGCAAACAAAGCTCGTTTGGTTCTTTCGGTCATGATCCAAACATGACCACAGGTGAGGACTGGATCATGAAAGCCCTCATTCCAAAGGCAAGGCTCTGAGCCGTTGATCCATCTGCCGCTCCATCCTACAGATACTTGAACTCCACCTGAGGCAAACCCGGACCCGGAGGTGGGGAATGCTACCAGATGACAAAGTAGTGGAAACTATTGCTTCACAATGATAAAGTTGTAAACGTTATAATTTGGTTGTTGTCACTTTATAACTTTTTAGCCTAGACTCCTTGCTGGGCCTATCGCGATAAATAATAATTAATCGCATGATGAATGAAAACGATCTACCTCATTTTCATTTACCCCCTTTATCGTTTCTTCGTGTCTCTTTCTTTTTACTGAAGACACGGCTCAACTCCGGTGCTCTTCACTGACCCCTCCCTTTCTCTTTAAAATCCATTTTAACTGTCCAAAATTGCATTTTTGGATTGTTAAAAAGCAGCTAAGCTGAGAAGCCAAGCTACGAGCTAAGTAGGCGGCCGTGGTGTAGTGGTAATGGCAGTCGTCCCCCGATCGGAAGGTTGGCGGTTCGAATCCCGGTTCCCCACACCATGTGTCGTTGTGTCCTTGGGCAAGACACTTAACCCCGAGTTGCTCCCGGTAGGACTGGAAAGCACCTTGCATGGTAGTCTGCCGCTACCGGTGTATGAATGTGTGTAGCATTCAATGTGTGTAGCGCTTTGAGATTTTCACTAATGAAAAGCGGGCTATAAATTGAATTCATTATTATTATTATAAGCTAACAGGCCAACCTCGGGAATAAACCTCCGTCTTGTCGAGCTCCAAAATTCATGGTCGAAACCCGTGCTTTTGCGTAAAAAGTTGTTGTTCTCTGCAAAAAGAAGCTGAAAACTTGTTTACTGATTTTTTAAATTAAAATCTTTGTGTGAAAAATCCTATGTTAAAGAGCGCAAATCACACAGAGCGTTCGCCATGTCAGCCCATGTCACGTCAAGGGCCCTCCCTCCCACTTTTCGTAAATAGGCACGTTGCTCAACTATCCATCCTTTGGTTCAAACATCTCATACTGCCATCAGGTGGTCAAAAATGTACTACACTCCAAACAAATAAACATTTCTTCTCAAATTTGACAATTAATTATTGTCAAATTTTAAACAATATTATTGTTTATTGCAATAATTTCTGAGACAATTAATTTGCCAGCAAAATTTGTTATCGTGACTGGCCTACTCCTTGCATTTTAGCCTTCACCGCAACCGCCACAGAATTCACTGTGCTGGAAAAATAAAATGGCGATGTCCTTAGGGGAAAAATACAATAGCCCTAAACACATTTTTTAACGTATTTAAGAATTTTCACGGGTCACAAACTACTTTTAGTAGAAACAAGAAATAACATGGTATAGCCAATATGTGCAAGCAGTCGGAGATCCCTTTAAGAAAGAAACAGTTTATGAGTCTTAGTATGAAATTGCATGGTAATTAAGGAGGTTTTGTTTCAAATCTACAGGGAATTCGTCCTGTTTTTCCACCCGTTGTTGTTGTTGTGATGGATTAAAAACGTTTTTTAATGTGATGAGGAGTGCATGCTTAAGCTTTGACCTCAGCCCGTCTTTGTGTGTCAGAACTCCGCAGATTGTTGGACTGGAAGACAGATAGAAAGATGGATGGGGCGGCTGGCTTAATGAGAAACAGATGCACTCATGAAACTGCCACTGCGGATGATTGCATTGGCTGCTGAACTTTTGAGCCGCAGAAACTTTTAACTTGTTTCTGTTTTATTCAACAGAGTTTTGTCATTTTGGAAGGATGCTATACTTCTGCCAATTTTAGAGACGTTGATGTAAAATTAGGTGAATTAGCAGCTAAGGGTGATCTCCGAAGCAGACTTTGAGTGCTTCATATTGTTTGACATTGTCTAAAATGTTGGCATTCACTGTGGGAGTCAGCCTGGTTTGTCTTTCAGCAAAATACCCCATACCTCCCATTCTAGAAAAAGTATTTGTGAACAGATTGGATAAATTTCTTGACAAACACAACATCTTGAGTGCTAGCTAATATGGATTCAGATAAAAAAATTCCACATCAATGGCACTTATGGAATTAACAGAAAACACCACCACAGCCATTGATCAAAAACAACACTGTGTAAGTTTATTTGTTGATCTAATTCTAAGGAAAGCATTCGACACTATTGACCACACTATTCTTGTCAATAAACTAAACAGGTATGGTATTAGAGGACGAGCACTGCAGTAGATACAAAGCTATTTGACGGACAGAAAGCAGTTTGTGTATGTTGACGATATACGATCTGATTTCTGCAAAACTACATGTGGAGTCCCACAAGGCTCGATACTCGGACCAAAGTTGTTTATCTTATATGTGAGTGATTTAGTGAAGGTGTCTTGACTGCTAAATTGTATATTGTTTGCTGATGATACTACCTTCTTTTATTTTGGTAGTGACTTTGAACAAATGTCTGCGTTGATAACAATGGAATTTGCTAAAATACAAACCTGGTTTAAATTAAACAAGCTATCATTGAATCTTGGAAAAACCAATTACATGTTGTTTAGTAATACAAAAAAGAGTATGGATTTTTTTCTAAAAATTGATGGTGTGGAAGTCAAGAGAGTAAATGAGGTGACGTTTTTGGGTGTGGTAATTGATGAAAAACTGTCGTGGAAACAGCACATCACTTCGGTAAAAATTAAGTTAGCCAGATCTACTGCGGTACTGTATAAAGTTAAAGATTTTTTGAATGAGACAGCTTTGTATTTGTTATATAATACAATTTTTGTTCCACATTTAATTTATTGTGTTGAAGTTTGGGGGAAGGCATTTAAAACTATAACAAAGCCTGTTTTTATTTTACAGAAAAGAGCTGTGAGAATTATTTTAGGAAAACCTTATTGTCATCCATCCTATATATTATTTAACCAACTTAAGTTATTGAAATTTTATGATTTGTTGGATTATAAAATTTCATTAGTTATGTATAGAGCTCAAAACAACTTACTGCCTTCAAACGTTCAAATGTTTTTTGTTAAGAGAAGATCTTGTTATAGTCTTAAGGGAACTGAGATTTTTGCAAAACCTCAGTATAGAACCAGTTTGAAGGGTCGGACTGTTTCGATACAGTGAATTGACATATGGAACAATTTGGATAACGATGTTAAATATGCTAAATCCATGCTCGTGTTTTAAAAAAATGATCAAATCTAAGTTGTTAACAAAATACGAGAAATCTTTAGTTAAATCCATTCTATTCGTAATTTTCTAGTTAACTAATGAAGTTGTTTTTTAATCCAATTACATGAAAAACATTGCTTGAGTTGATTGTTTGGGCTGAGTTTGCTTTCGTTTTTTTGTTTTTTGAAAAAAGGGGCAGATAATACAAGATTATTTCTTCTCTCTGCCACCTTTCACTTTATGTCTTTTATATTCTACACTGTGTGTTTAAATGTTGTTTATTGATGTAACATGAATACATTTAATTAAAAAAAACAATTAAAAAAAACAATGACACTCAAGAAATAATCATTAGAGATATGTCTAAAACGTAAACCTACAGAGTTACATTAACCCAGTTCAAAATGGCCATCAAATGTGATTAACTTTAGCTAACACAAAAATGGCTTTAGTTCGGCCAGTTCTCCAGATACTGAGGCAAAATCTGGTGTAGTAGTTGTAGCTGAGAGTCTGCTACAACAATGCACACGCCAAGCACTAATCGAAACAGATTCTGCAAATGTTATTTTCAAAGTTTAAACAAAAAGAGCTAAAAATACAGTATGTCATTTTTCATGATGATCTTGGTTTATAAAATTCTGACGATATGCATTCCTTAAAGGAACGATATGTTTTTGTCCCATTGCTGAGCTTAGAGGGGGGAACTGGGAATACCTTCCAGTATTTCCCCTACATGAACAGGGGGCCCCGCCCTGTCAGCAGAACCAAGCGCCTTGCCTACTGAGCCAAACCGAACCCCACCATCAACAATTGCCGATACTGATGTCGCGCTAAGCTAGCGGCATGCAATACAAACGTGCTAGGTAAAAAGCTAGAGGTAGAGCTCCGATCTCCCAACAACACTGGGTGGACATGGATATGATGTTTGTAAAGGACATAATGAGCCATGTTATTGAGCCGTTTACATATATATGTAATTTATCATTTTCAACAGGAATATTTCCAGATAATATGAAAGTAGCTAAGGTAGTTCCTCTTTTTAAAAATGGTGATAAATGTGTGTTCAACAATTATAGACCTATATCCTTGTTACCACAGTTTTCAAAATTCTTGAAAAACTATTTGTGAACAGACTAGATCAATTTATCCACAATATTCCTATGCCCCATGATGCTTTGCGCGAAATGTGCGCACGACTTCCGGTTGACCGGAAACACCGTTTGTTTACATGCGAGTAATACAGTTGAAGACAGTCCAAACTTTGTTGTTTTAGTTCATTAAAAATGTGGGAACACCACTCGTTTTGTTAAAAGAGGAGGGACAAATAAAAAGAAATAACAGATGTGACCTGATCGCGCTGACATAATTTAAAAATACATAGATAGCGAACGCGTTTGCTCCGGCCTCTCGGCTAAGGTTTGTTAGCAGCTATCCCGGCTAAAAATACCGGTCGCATCTGAGATCTATCGTTTTAAGACAGTAAATCTTCCAAAACTCTCATTAATATCCCTCCCCGAATAAAAAGAAATAACAGATGTGACCTGATCGCGCTGACATAATTTAAAAATACATAAATAGCGAACGCGTTTGCTCCGGCCTCTCGGCTAAGGTTTGTTAGCTGCTATCCCGGCTAAAAATACCTGTCGCGTCTGAGATCTATCGTTTTAAGACAGTAAATCTTCCAAAACTCTCATTAATAAACCCTCCCTGAATAAAAAGATGTGACCTGATCGCGCTGATATAATTTAAAAATACATAAATGGCGAACGCGTTTGCTCCGGCCTCTCGGCTAAGGTTTATTAGCAGCTATCTCGGCTAAAAGTACCGGTCGCGCCTGACATATATCATTTTAAGACAGTAAATCATCCAAAACTCTCATTAATAAACCCTCCCTGAATAAAAAGAAATTACAGATGTTACCTGATCGCGCAGACACAGCCATAGAGAAGGATGCAGGAACACTCTTTCTTTGTTTTGGGTCCGTGTTGAAAACACTGTTGTTTTAGCCAAAGATTTAGCTTGGTCCGGTTGTTGGTGCAGCCGCGAACAGCACAGCAGGTACCTGAACCCCGGTAGGACATTTCAGTAAACGTTCCGTTTAAACAAAAGCTGTGTTTGCTCCGATAAAATGAATGAAAATAACTTTCAAAAACACCCGCGATCCATACTCCGCCTATGGAATACAGGCACTTCCGGGGTCAAACGGAAGTAAGTCCCATAATCGCAAATACAGTGCCACCTTCAGGAATATTGTGGATAGATAAAAAAAATATTCTAAGCAACAGTCAGTATGGGTTTAGATAAAAAAACTCTACATCAATGGCTCTCATGGAATTAATGGAACAAATAACTACTGCTGTCGATCAAAAACAATATTGTATCAGTATTTTTGTTGATTTAAAAAAAGCATTCGATACTATTGATCACACCATTCTCCTTGAAAAACTGAACAAATATGGTATTAGAGGACCAGCATTACAGTGGGTATCTAGCTACTTGAAAGATAGGAAACAATTTGTACAAATAAATGATGTAAGATCTGACCTCTGTAATATCACATGTGGAGTTCCCCAAGGCTCTGTACTTGGACCAAAGCTATTTATTTTATATGTGAATGACTTGGTAAATGTGTCAGGACTCCTTAAATGTGTACTTTTTGCTGATGATACCACATTTTTCTGTTTAGGTGAAGATATAGAACAAATGTTGGAATTGATAAAGACAGAATTTGTCAAGATACAAACTTGGTTTAAAATAAATAAATTATCATTAAATCTAGAAAAAACTAATTACATGATATTCAGTAATAAAAAGAAAACTGTTGATGTTCCACTCAAAATTGAGGGTGTTGAGATTTGTAGAGTGAATGAGGTGAAGTTTTTGGGTGTCATTATTGATGACAAACTGACATGGAAACAACACATAAATTCTGTAAGAATAAAAATAGCTAAATCGATTGCAGTACTGTACAAAGTCAGAGACCTATTGAATGATAAAGCTCTGTATTTGTTGTATAACACAATCATTGTTCCACACTTAATCTATTGTATTGATGTTTGGGGGAAAGCGTGTAAAACAATCACAAAGCCTATTTTTGTATTACAGAAAAGAGCTGTAAGAATTATCACTAGAAAACATTACCGTCATCCATCAAGTACATTATTTTATCAACTGAAGTTATTGAAGTTCCATGATTTGGTAGACTATAATATTTTATCAGTTATGTATAGGGCTCAAAATAATGCATTACCTTTAAATATCCAAATGCATTTTGTTAAAAGACAAAGTTGTTATAATCTTAAGGGGACAGAGATGTTTGTAAAACCACAATTCAGAACTAGTTTGAAGGGACGTTCTACCTCAATCCAGGGAATTAGATTATGGAATGGCTTGGAGAATGTAGTTAAAAATGCCAAGTCAATGTTTACATTTAAAAAAATGATCAAAACGAATGTGTTAAAAATATATATATGAAATAGCGTAATGTGTATTGTATTAGTTAGAAAATGCTGCTAGACTTCCTGACCGGGAGACCACAGACAGTACGGGCGGGAGTAACACATCTAGCACCATCACATTGAACACAGGGGCCCCACAAGGATGTGTGCTGAGCCCCCTTCTATTCACCCTGCTAACACACGACTGCACACCATCATACAGCTCCAACCACTTCATCAAGTTTGCGGATGACACAACAGTGGTAGGTCTCATCAGCAACAACGATGAGACGGACTACAGGAACGAGGTGAGCCGCCTGGCCTTGTGGTGCGGACACAACAATCTCACTCTCAACGTGGAGAAGACAAAGGAGATTGTTGTGGACTTCAGGAAGAGGGATGCCCAACATGCCCCTCTGACCATCAACAGCACCGCAGTGGAGAGAGTGGACAGCACCAAGTTCCTGGGAGTGCACGTCTCAAAGGACCTGTCCTGGAGCAGGAACACTGCAGCACTGGCAAGAAGGCTCACCAGCGTCTCTACTTTCTCCGCAAGCTGAAAAGGGCTGGAGCTTCAACCCCCATCATGTGCACCTTCTACAGGGGTGCCATAGAAAGTGTCCTGACCAGCTGCATCACTGTGTGGTTTGGTGCATGCACTGCATCGTGTGGTTTGGTGCATGTACTGCATCCTGCCGCAAGAGCCTCCAGCGCATCGTGAAAGCAGCTGAGAAGATCGTCGGCACCTCCTTCCCCTCACTGCAGGACTTACCCCAAAAATACACTACACGCGGTCCGTGTCCGCTCCGCTCCGCAGGTCGCAGCTGAGCGAGTCCAAAGTCCACTGCCTCCGCTCAGCTCAGGTCCGCATGGATGCGCCGCTCCAAGACGCATGCGCGGGAATTGCGAGATTGCGCGATAAATCAAGTGATAAATAATGAAGTCAGAACAAAACAATTCATTCGGTGGAAGAAGGAGAACAACAGTAAAGGCTGCCTTGATCTTCTCTCGTAAATAAGCGACAGGACATGGTTTGAGCAACAGGAAGTGATGTTTACATTTCAGAATAAAATACTTTTTTATTTATTTATTTCTTGTATTGCGTTATTAGGTGTAGTCATAGTCATAAATATAATAGTTTAGTCATAGAATAGTCATAAATGATAGTTTGACAGCATTTTTGTACAAATAAATCCGTATAGAGCTAGGATTAGTCCGCCCGTGGTGATTTTATTTTGTAAATACGGAAGTTGTGCTCGTTCCTTTTCCTGTTGGTGCGACGTAATCTTCAAAAGTTGACTCCGGCACAGCTCCGTCGTCCGGCAGAAATAGAAAATTTTCTAATTTTGACGGACTGCCGTCCGCTCGCCGCAGCTCACCGCCGCCGTGCGGAGCCAGTGTACTTTATCTCATTGATTATAATGGGTGCGTATTTGCTGCGGAGGTCGGACCGGAGCGGGGCGGAGCTGCAACGCGTGTGGTGTATTTTTGGCGTTACACAGCAAACGCCTCACTCGGAAAGCCCACTGCATGGCAGGTGATCCCACACACCCACTACACAGCTGCTTCAGACTGCTGCCATCAGGGAGGAGACTGAGGAGTCTCCAGGCTCGAACCAGCAGACTGAGAGACAGCTCTGTTCATCACACTGTTAAAAGTGACACCCTCATTTAGTTATCTTCACTTACTACTTCTCTTTAACACAAAGAGCTCTTACAAGTTTTGAATTTTGAACTCAGCTTTCTGAGTCTTAAGATGTAGAACTTATAGCTATCCATTGGTTTGAAATTTGTCATATTTGTATGTGTTGATTGAACTTGAGTCTGTAAGTCATCAGTTTTTTTCTTTTTTTTCTTTCATTTCAAATTTGTATTAATTTGAAAAAAAAATACAACACAAAACCATATAACAAAGTATGTCTATACAACACATAAATAAAATGAAGGGTAGCAGTAAGAAGAAAAAAAAATCTTATTTTATCTGCCCCCTCTTACAATCAATCAAATCAAACAACAGTCATATTTAAGTGATTTAACAAAAAAAAAAAAAAAAAAAAAAAAATCACTTAACTATCGAACCATAAAGCAACATATATACAGTAATGGTGTAACCCTGTGGTTTGAGTTCATTTCAAGTTAGTAGTGAATGAATGAATAATCAATCAATCAATCACCTTTATTTTGAATGAATAAGTAAATGGTGTTTAACCTTTGTGTTTATGGAACATGCAAACATACTGTGTTTGGAGTTTAATGTACGTTCAATACTGTTTGTATTAATAACTGTTTGTAAAAAAAAAGCGATGTAACTATAATAGCTAATAGTTTGGGATTTTATTTTGGTGATTGGGGAGGAGGATGTACTTCCGGGCGCGGGAGGGGCTTCCGGGCGCGAGAGAGGAGTGACGAGGAGGAAGAAGACGAAAAAAGAGCGCGAAGGTGGACGCCATTATTTTCCATTGAAAAACGGGCCTGTCGTCGTTGAGGAACACTTCACTGAACTGTTGTCCGTGCCGTTGAGGGGGTAGACAAAGACTCCCGCCGAGCTGTGGATGTCGAAGCTGCGAGGGTGTTCAACCCCGTGGAGAACAGTTCATTATGTCGCTAGCTAAAAATGTCGCTAGCTCAGTGGCTATCGCTAGCGGGACTTGTCGGGCGGCTTGCCAGCAGAGAGAGGACCGTGGCACGGATTCTTCCACCCTGCGGAGGACATCGGACAGAAGCAGACGGACTGAGGCGAGACTGACCTCCGGGAGACGGATGTATTCAGGTGAGCGGGGACATGGTTGAAGGGGAATATTAGCGCGAGTGCATCAGGCCTGCAACGACCAGAACTATATTTTTAATTAGCAGCCGGCTAATTTCCTTTTTTAGTTTTTTTTTTTATTTAGTTTTTTAGTTTCCTTTTTTTGTTTAAGGGGTTAAAGCGTATCATTTTATCTAATTGTAAAGTGAAAAGACTGATCTGTTGTTTCCAAATTGTTTATTAAACTGTTCATGTTTTTTAAAGCATATGTTTATTCTACCGTGTTATACTTGTTGTTTAATTAAGGGATATAGATTCAGAGTTTACAGGTAGAGATACATGTTGACTAGTTTGGAATTTGAGATTTGGTAACCAACTGATTTAAAGAACTCAGGTTAGCCACCCTCATTAATGCCAAGGACATTTATATTTTTGCAATAGTCCAGTTTTGATCATTCTCTTAAATGTAATCATCGTTTTTGCATTTTTTACTTCAGTCTCCAAACCATTCCACAATCCAATTCCTTGAATTGAGGTTGACCGACTCTTCAAACGGGTTCTATATTTTGGTTTAACAAATGTTTCAATTCCCTTGAGATTATAACAGCTCTGCCGTTTAACAAAATGTGTTTGGATATTTTCAGGCAATTCATTTTTATGAGCTCTATACATAACTAATAAAATATTATGATCCACCAAGTCATGAAACTTCAATAATTTCAGTTGATTAAATAATGTGTTAGAAGGGTGACAAAAATGTTTTCCAGTGATTATTCTAACAGCTCTTTTTTAAAACAAGCAGAGGAAAAAAGGCGGGGAAAGTAAAACTTGAAGTTATTCAATGTGTTGACTAGTTTGGAATTTGAGATTTGATTCAACTTTGGTTTATAAGTCAACATTTAAAAAAAAAAAAAGAGGGGAAAAAAGGCAGGAGTGGGAAACAAGATGTACCGTATAGAAAAAAACATTTCTTGTGACTTTAAATTTAGAATGTTTTCTTTAACTTGTACATGTCTGTCTTCATTTCTACAGCCAGACACCTGCAGCAATGTCCCCCTCAGCCTCCTGCACTCCATCACACTGACTCCAGCCACATCTGGAAGACACCTGACCTGATCTGACATGCTCCATCGTCTTTTCTGCATCATTTGGATAACAGTAAGCACAATATTTTTTTGTCTGTTGTTTCATTTTTTAATTTTTTATTAATGTTAACCTGCACATGTCTTGTCTTCATTTCTACAGCCAGACACCTGCAGTGATGTCCCCCTCAGTCTCCTGCATCCACCTCATCACACTGACTCCAGCCACATCTGGAAGACACCTGACCTGATCTGACATGCTCTATCTTCTTTTCTGCATCATTTGGATAACAGTAAGCACAACATTTTTTTGTCTGTTGTTTCTTTTCTTTTTTTATTACTGTAATGTTAACTTGCACATGTCTTGTCTTCATTTCTACAGCCAGACCTGCAGTGTTGCTGAACGGTGTCTGCCCTGCTGTGCTGCTTTGTCATCACTGAAAGGCCCCTCCTCATCATCCTGCACCCAACATCAGGACCAGAACTGAACTGAACTCACATGTTGCCTCTGGACTCACATGCCCCCCTCCTCCATTGTTGAGTGAGCAGCATCAGGACAACATCTGCACCTGACCAGACCTTTCTGGACTCACATGCCCCCTCATCCATGGTTCAACATCTTCTCTTCCTCAAGTGTTAAGCAGTTCCCTCTGATCCAGGTTTGACCAGCAGAACCACCCAATATCTATATCTATATAATGTATGGTGTAAAAGTTCAAATGTTTTGACTAATCACTGACTGAAATATACCGGTACACACACTCTAGGATGCATTCCCATTGGAAGTGTTTAAAGACCCACTGACATGATTTTTTAACTGTTCATAAATGGCTCAACATAAATATCTTGTATCATTCAACTATGGTCGTTTTTGCAAACAAACTTATAAATATATTTAATTTTGATTTTAAATTGATTTTAAACTTCGCACCGTGTTTATTCATGGGAAATCCGATTACACGCGAATGCACCATCTGTGACGTAGTGTGGGGCAGAGGGCTCTGGTCTCTTTAATAGCGGACAATTTAAAACCCGATTAATTTATCAATCTATGTGAAGATTTGAGTTATTTGTCTTCAGTTTGGGAAGCCGAAAATAGTTTGGGTGATGGAACAAGAAACAACAGGATCTAATTTAGGTCTGCAGCCGTATGAGACTTACCTTCAGGTGGAGCGAGGCGGGGGTCCGAGGGGTGCAGCTTTGTTGCATTCTTGATGAAGTATTTCATCTTTTGGGAAAGTGAAAAGGCTCACTTGTTCACTGATGATATTAGAACACCAAAATGCGACACAACGTAACAGCATTTTTCATGTAAAAAAAAAAAACGCAATATGCTGGCGAGCAGTAGACACACGCACACTGACAAGCCCAGGGCTCTGCCCCCACACTACGTCACAGATGGTGCATTTGTGTGTAATCGGATTTCCCATGAATAAACGCGGCACAAAGTTTAAAATCAATTTTAAATCAAAATTAAATATACAGGGGGTCCCCGACTTACGAGCGCTCTGACATACGAGGTTCCAGACTTACGAATATGCATCTCATTAAAAATATATATATATTTTTTTATAAATGAATACATGTACAGTACTGTACAGTCACCAAGCACTTAGCCTATCCTAACAGTTTTTAAAGATGAAGGAGTGAGTTGAATTGTCTCCCTTTCACATAAAGTGAAAATAGCTCCCTTTATGTGAATGGAGCCTGCTGGGGAGGAGGGAGACAATTCAACTGACTCCTTCATCTTTAAAAACTGTGTTAGGATAGGCTAAGTGCTTGGTGACTATACAGTACTGTACTGTACATTTATCTATTTAAAAAAAAAATATATATATATACTGTACAGTATATTTTTAATAAATAGATAAATGTACAGTACTGTACAGTCACCAAGCACTTAGCCTATCCTAACACAGTTTTTAAAGATGAAGGAGTGAGTGGAATTGTCTCCCTCCTCCCTGCAGGCTCCATTCACATAAAGGGAGCTAGCTCCCTTTATGTGAAAGGGAGACAATTCAACTCATTCCTTCATCTTTAAAAACTGTGTTAGGATAGGCTAAGTGCTTGGTGACTGTACAGTACTGTACATTTATTCATTTACAAAAAAAACTTTTTTTGGTGATCCTACTTACGAATTTTCGACATACGAGCGGCCCGTAGGTACGGAACTCGCTCGTAAGTTGGGGACTACCTGTATTTATAAGTTTGTTTGCAAAAACGAACATAGTTGAATGATACAAGATATTTATGTTGAGCCATTTATGAAAAGTTTAAAAATCATGTCAGTGGGTCTTTAAGGTGGTACCGTAGTTTAGATGAAAGGAGCTGTATGTAACTTTTCTAACAATATATTTTTAACATATTTCTTCACTCTGTCACTACCTCCTGACATACTGATTTTAGACAAGTAATCTCTGAAAAAAACTATTGTCCCCTTGCTTCTCTAAAAGCATTTCTAAAAAGCCACAGTGACCCGCCGTTAACCAGCCAATAAAAACAGAGCTTGAATTTGAATCAGCCAATAAAAACAGAGCTTGAATTTGAATTTCAGCAGAGCAAGGTGTAACAGAGCCATATATGGCTCTGAGGGGGAGGGACCAGAAACGTGTCTCTGTTAAAAATTTTCCTAAGTTCCAGCGTGTTCCAGAAATTACATACTGAACCTTTAAGTGGTAGCTTTGGCATTTTACTGGGCTGATGTGTTATTTGAAACTTGGTCAAAGTTTGTTAAAGTATGATGTTAAAGTTTAGG
>JBBPBX010084789.1:0-15232 GCA_038048925.1 Garcialebias charrua
TATTCTAAGGATTTGTCCAAGTACCCAGCACAAACAGCTAGCCACGGAATTAGCCTCTGAGTTCACCTCTAACCCGGAAGCTGTCGAGATGGAATAGTCCATTTTTAGTAGGGGGATAATGAAATCAACCGTTTTTTAAATTGCTTATTTAATGATTGTTTTCATCGTAACTATAATTATTTTTATGTTAAATGTAGATTAACAAGCAGGATCAATGTTAGGAATTAGGTGACTGGCCGGGGCGCGGCGGGGCCGGGGCCTCATGCTGATGGGATCCCCAGGCATTTACCTACATGGTAGATCCCCCCCTCTGCTCCCTCCCCCCTCCAACCCTCCCTCACCCTCACACCCTCCTCCTCTCTGCTGTTTACGGTAGGGAAAAAGGTAAAACAAGCAGCATTATGAGCTTGTAAATAAGTTTATTGGTTTTTACTGATAGATAATTAGTTATTAGCGGTACTGCATTTTAAATAAAAATAGCAGAAATCCGCTTATGAATTATAAAAGTTAGTCAATTCACAAAAACGCTGACAAAAAGTTTAGGTCCACTGTAAGCGGAATAGCGCTTTAGCGCTCCCTAGCGTTCATTCGCCCACCTTTGGAAATAGAGTTTACCTAAATGCTTGTTGCCACTGTCTTGAGTTAAAAACTGGTACAGTATTTTGAGTTTTTGAGTTCTCAGTTGAGAAACAAATCACAAACTGGTTTTATGTCTCTAGGCAGGATTGATTTGTAGAGGTGACATGAGATTGACATTTCAGAGGGGCTTGGCTGAGGAGTGTGTTGACTGAAAAGAATTTTGGAATTTAGTTGTGTGGAATGGTGAGTTTCAGTAATTGAATAATATTCTTGGAATGCCGGTATGTGTTGGTTGCTATGAGTTGACACACACGCGCGTGCACACACACACACACACACACGGCTAGGGCATAGTTGCCAAGTCCGCTTATTTCAAGCGGCATTGGGCCTGTTTTTCCCTGGAGTCGCTTTCAAATTTGATCAGCCGCTTGTGGCGGTTTTTGGGGCTTCTCACGGACATTGAGTCACTTATTTGTGCTTGTTTTTCAGTCGAGCAGTAATGCGAGTGGTAGGTAGTTTTTCACGCTCCCCTTCCACTTATGTTACGTCAAGGCGGATGTCACGTTCAGGTGCACTTGGCGCAAGCGACAGTCAGAGCCGTTAAAACTATATATATACCGGTAAGCGCGAGCAATTAATGATGAGTCAGCATGAGCAGCATATAGTGACACAACATATATATCTTGTATCATTCAACTATGTTAGTTTTTAGCAAACAAAATGATAAATTAATGAAAATTACTTTCAAAGTGAGTTTAAAATTAAAAACCGTGTTTCTTCACGGAACATCCGACTACACGCGAATGCAACATTGTTCTTTATTCTTTGTCTAGACAAGACAACGCTAATATGAGCTCTAAGTGGGGTAAATATGGAAAAATATAATAAAGATTGGGAGAAAGAGCGTGCTCTTCAAGACTGGATCCGACCACAACCACAGATGGGAGAAAAATGGCAAAATCGATTGTATTATTGTATAAAGTGGAATAGTTTTTGAGTGACAGAGTTTTGAATATGTTGTGTGATGTAATGGTTGTTCCGTATTTGGTCTGTTGTGTTGGGGTTTGGGGAAAGGCGTGCGAAGCTTTTACAAATCCTATCTTTGTTTTGCTAAAAGGAGCTGTAGAAGTTGTTATTGGGAAGTGCTGTGGTCACCCAACAGGTATATTGTTTCATCAATTGAAGTTGTTGAGGTGTTATGATTTGGTTGAGCGTAGTATTTTACAGGTCATGTATAGGACAAGAAAGAGAATATTACCCCCAAATATTCAATTACATTTTGTTTAAAAAGTCCCTGAAGGGAATGTAAATGTTTGTAAAATCTTCATTTAGAACTAGTGTGAAGGAGCTGAGTTGTAAATCAGGAAACAGGATTGTGTTGACTTGATATCATCATAAACATTTATAAAACTATTTATATGTTTTAAAAGATGATTAAATCAAAGTTGTTGGGAAGGTGTGGTGCAGGTGAAGTGAAGGTTGTTGTTTGTAGTTATTTTGTGTTTTTTTTTTGAACAAGGGGCAGATATGTGGCCAGCCACGAGAAATGTAGGAACAAGTCGGCACAGCTCTAACTGAGAAAAAATCAATAAACCTTCAACTTCTGAGAAATTAGTGAAAATCGTTTTTTTGCAAAATGTACCAGTTGAAGTTGTGAAGAAACCATCCCATGCTTTAAAAAACACTTTATAAGTGTTTAAACTGTTAAACTTTGTGTTAGAATTAAGTTTGTTTTCAGAGTAAAACCAAGCCGCAGTGATTTGCGTACTGGGGGGCGGGGACCCTCACAGCTGATTAACATGCGGGACTTGTTTGGCTGGTATCAGAGCTCTTCGGCCAATAACGTGCAGCTTTGAAAGAAGCACATGGCTACTTAACATCTATAGATCACCCAGTGGACACAAGGAACAAGGAAAATAATAAAATAAAGCCGATCAAAGCGTCAGAGCGGTCAGCTGTTTTTCGACCGACCCGAGGGGAAAAAAAAAGAAGCCTTTACTGCGTGCGCAAGCAAATCAGTTTCCATCCTACATAATACATCCATACGTCCATCCATCCATCCACTATCTTTATTTCATTAGACAAAGCAGACACACGTAATCACCGCGCCATGCGCGCAGCCACTGCGGTAAAGTGAGCCTCTACTCGGCTCCGTGTCTCCAGCCATGGTCTGTGTCAGCTGCGCATCGCGCAATCACACGCGTTGGATTGGCTGGTTTTACAAATCGCAGCAAAGAAACTAAAATTTAAAGCACGATAATGGTGCACCAATTATGCAGATTCAACTGGCCGTTTGAAAAGGTAAAATGTACAGTTAACATCGGATGGATCAGCCGTTCTCACGCAGCTGTCAGCTGCTGTCAGCTGCTGTCATCATGATAAAAAAGCTGAATGGAGCAGCGTGTTTAATTAAAATAGCCTTGTTTTTCCCAGATAATTTTGCTCTAAAATGTTTTTGTTTATCTTTATGTAAGGTTATCTTTAGAATTTATTTTTCATGTTAATATATATTTGGTGAAACAAGAAATCTTTCTTTCTTTGAAATACATTATTTGGATGAATGGATGGATGGATGGATGGATGGAAACCGACCAGCCCACAAAAGCTTAATAAAAAAGACCTACAGCAAAGATAAGGCCTTTCTGCCCTGATGACACAAAAGTCATGTAGCACCAACACCTTTGTGACATCTAAAATAAGTCTGTGCAGGAGCTTGGTGTGTGTAAAGCCTTATTTTATTTTGTTTTCCCCCTGTCTAACCTTCTTAGATGCAACATAAGCATCTCCTGAATTTACTCAACATCTTCAGCTATTATACAAACTTTTCCAGTGTCATCAACTTTATAAAGTGCATTCCTGTCCTGTAGGGGAGACCGGGTATGGTTGTAACACTTTTTGCTCCAGCACCTTTAACTCACAGAATTTTTGAGCTAGAGTTTTCAAACTTTTATACAAAATACCCACATTTGTTGACTACAAATGGCACCAATTCAAACCTCTGCAAGAATATCACAGACCTCATGAGTTCATGTCAAATACATGGTGGTCCTTTGTTACAACCACACTTGCTGGGGTAAGTTGTAACAATTAGACAAAATAAGCAAAAACAGAGGCCACACCATGTGATATGCTTCAAAAAGAGGTTTACTGAATTAAAAGAACAATACAAGAACAAAATGTCTCTCTCTCTTTCTGTGACTGACCATAACTCAAATACAGGTGGTCCCCGACTTACGAGCACATCGACTTACAACGTTCCGGACTTACGAGCTGACTAACGAATAGTAAAGTTGTACAGAACATACAGAAAATACAGCACTGGAATGTGTTTTTAGATGAAAGTGTGTTAGCTATTGTAAACAAAGTTCTGTGCATGTTTATGAACCACGTTTGTGTTGAAAAATGGGTTCGTAGTAGCGCTAGCATACATTTTCCAACTTAGTCGGGGACCACCTGTATACTGTTTGTGTGTGCATGTGTGTAAATTATTCTACTAGAACAATCTTCCTTAACATGTAGACCTATAATGCCTAAATATAATATAATGCCATATAAGGCCTAAATAATGTGCACAACCCACCCCAACCCTGTCAGCCATGTTTAGCTAGCTGTAGTAGCATAGTGGTTTGAAATTAGCACAGGAAAATGCATCACATTTTGCCTGAGAAATTACACTTTCATCTAATGTAAGTTATATGGTTTTATCTGCAACAGTATAAGTACTAAACAAAATATAGTCATGGTCAAAAAATTTACTTTCTTACCTCAAAATCAGTTTTTTCTCCTTAGTATCTGCATGTACCTGTTTCCAGACTTGACAATGACAATATGGTATTGTGGAGGAAGCGGGTAAACACTGAAATGATCATGTGAATCCTATCATATCCCTGATTGGTGGAACTGGTGGTGTTACAACTCTCCCCATGTTACAACTATACCCGGTCTCCCCTACCTTTAACACCATTTTTATTATACTTTTACTGCTGTTAATATCATAATTTTTACCATTGGTGTGTGATACTGTTCATTAAATTTTTAAACCTCTTTTATGTTGTGTGTGTGAAGCACCTTGATAACAGTTTATCTGTTTTTTTTTTTTCATTCAAGCTTTATTTATACAGGCTAGCCTCGTTGAGCCACGGGGACTCATTTACAAGAGGGACCTGTCTCACTCACACCTAGGGTCAATTTTAGAGTTACCAATCAGCCTTACATGCATGTTTTTGGACTGTGGGAGGAAACCGGAGCACCCGGAGAAAACCCACGCATGCACGGAGAGAACATGCAAACTCCACCCAGAAAGGCCCCCAGACCGGGATTTGAACCGGGGACCCTTTTAACTGTGCTATATAAATAAAATTGACTTGACTTGACTACTGTAGTTGTGACCCTTATTTTTTGGGGTGGGCTGTAACAAAACAATTAACATTATTAATGTGTAAAACATGTCACAATAACATAAAATACAATTCTTTGTATTAATGTTGTTTTTTTAAAGATCAAAAGGAAGTTTGCCAGTAGGAGTGTAGGAAAAAATAGATTTTTTAAAGAAAGACTCTGGATTCTTAGTCCTGGCGATTCAGAATCAATTCTAAATGCTCCAAAATCAATTTTTAAACATGTTTAATTTTACCCTGATGCATGCTCAATAATCCAGGTACAAAAATCTAAAAAAGCTAAGTCTGGTATTCAGCTCAGTCTTAACACCCTCTCACAGTGGATGAACCAGTTTGCTGATGACAGCCGAAACCAGCTGCTCACATGATGGAGGACCATCAGCCTAACAATGGATCGTTAGCACCCTGATGGTTGTTTGCTATTCACAGAGGGCTGAGTGATACCAGCAATGACAGCATTATTGTCCCCCTCTTATAATGCTTGAGTTAAAGGTTACTACACTTTGGTAGGCTGAAGTCTGTTTTTGTCTGTATATTTTGAATTATTTGTATGTGATGGACTGGAGACCTGTCCAGGTGTCCCACGCCTCTCGCACAGTGATGACTGGACATGGACACCAGTGAGCCCCATGACTCTTAAAGGAAGAAGTGGTTAAAGATGATGGATGGATGAATTATTTGTTCCTATATTTTTATTTTATTGTTTTAGAGGAATCCAGGCAACTAAGCTAACCTAATACAGTACTGGTAATTCAAGTTACAGCATTTAATGCATTCCTGTATTATTTGTTTGTATTTTTGGTATGAATATCAAATGATTCAAAAACTTTGATAAAGTACAGAACCTACAATTATTGTTTTAAATAAATGTTCTATTTGTTTACATTGTTGTTAATGTTTTCAGTTTAAAATTATTGTTTTAAATAAATGTTCCATTTGTTTACATTGTTGTTATTCTCAGTTTAAAATTATTGTTTCAAATAAATGTTCCATTGGTTTACATTGTTGTTTAATATTCTCAGTTTAAAATTATTGTTTTAAATAAATGTTCTATTTGTTTACATTGTTGTTAATGTTTTCAGTTTAAAATTATTGTTTCAAATAAATGTTCCATTGGTTTACATTGTTGTTTAATATTATCAGTTTAAAATTATTGTTTTAAATAAATGCTCCATTTGTTTACATTGTTGTTTATTCTTTTCAGCTTGTCAGTTACAAAGCTGAAACTAAATTTATGACCATTTTAATAGAAAAATCATTTTTGAATCAAAAATTGTTTCTGAATCGAAAAATTGATTTTGAATCGAATCGTGATACCAAAAATCGGAATTAAATCAATTCTCCAGACACAGAGATTCATACCCCTATTTGCCAGCAAAGCTGAAGTTCTGCACACCTTCCTAGGCTGTGAGTCTGTGTTGACAGTCAGTTCTGGGGGTTGGGTTAACGCAAATTAATGTAAATGAACAGCAATTGTTAACACCCCCAGGTAATGCTTCTGGAATGGGGACATTCTTCCAAAACTTTGAAGCCTGTTTTCTCCCTAATCTTATTTGCAGATTGCCAACATTGAAATGGCTGTATCTTCTTCATTTTTTTTTTGAGCGACATGTGTTTGGCATCATCGGATAGCTTAGAACCCACACTTTAAGATTCTGTAAATAACTCAAAATGACCCAGGGGAGACTTGTTCCTGGTTTTGCCACGGCCAGTCACATATTATAACACTATTTTCGTCTTTCTGCACCCTTTCATTCAGTGTTTTTCTTTCTTTTTATTCTGATGAATCCGTTTTGTTTTCAATAAATAAATAAAAAACATGCAGCGCTGGGGCTGTTTGTTTACGTCGTAGTTTCAGGGAAACGTTGGCTCAAACTTTATTCTTCATCTTCTGACTCTCATCATATTCTATCGAGTGGAAACTCTTCAGATTAAACAAGTAGATGTTTCCACAGCTAGTTAGAACGACTGTCCGTCACGTTTTGAAAAATAAAGAAACCGAGTGGGACTCGCTGCAGAAGAAGCCTGCAGTTTAACAAAACCGAACTACGTTAGTCTTTCCTCTCATCAGTGATGTCGTCTGCTTTCTCTTCGCTTGTGAAACTTTGTTCAGTCACATTCTGACGGTCATGAGCACTCATTTGACTCGTTTTGAAGCGAAAACTTAACGCACTTTGGAGACTAGCTTAACTTTTAGCCTGCAACCGCTAACGTCTGCTGCTGGAGTGAGCGCTGCGTAACAGCGACGTCACCACGCACGTTTTGTGTCACAGCCTTTTCTGTCCGGGCGCGTTGTTGAAGCAGCCGCTTCAACCCGAACAGAAAGAGAAAAACGTCAGTGAAAAGTTGTAAAATCCTATCGAAATATCGAAAATATGCTTAAACTTCATATCATCGTTATTGAATAAAAGTATATCGCAATATTTATCGTTATTAAATTGTCGTCCAGCACTATGTGTACTCTGACAATGAGAACAACTCTGCAGATGCAGTTATCTTGCCAGACACCCTAAACGCCATGTACAGAAATTATGGATCACCCCATATTTCTCTTTGTAAGGGTAAAAATAAACAATGGAAAGATCTAGGAAAAATGGTCACTTTGGGAGAGTACACAAAAGATTGGGTCGCTACTTCTGTGAACACATGGTATAGCCAGGACACAGAACTAAGCAAAAAGGCTTTGTTCTGGACAGCTACAGTACAACCAGGAGTACATTTAGATCAACAGAGCTGACAAATCTTTCTTTCTCAAGAAGAAGAAAACCTGTTAAAAAACATTCCACCACAGCTGTGGTCAACAGGACCATCAGATGTTGGTTTTGTAAAAAAGATTTACTAAAAGCAGGAGTGCTTGTGGAATGCTATGACTCACCTTGTAACACGCCTATTTTTCCAGTAAAAAAGGCCCCACCCTCTTCCGGCTGGAGGGTGGTGCAAGATTTGCAAGCAGTAAACAGGAAGAAATGCAGCAACAAGCACCTCTAAATGAACAAAAAATGTGGCTCTCAAAAGGAGCCAAACAAACAGATGGTCTTTTCACTTGTCCTGAAAACAAACCAATCCTACCAAAAAATCTCTATAAATGCGCAGCAATATTGAGCCATGGAAGACTCATGTCTCAACAGGAGGGATGGTATAGGATTAGTGGAAAAACTATACACAACTTATGGATTCAACTCTTATTCAAAAAATTTTTGTGTGGGTCCACTTAAGCCATTGCAAACTTATGATTCAAAACAAGGATGAATAAACTGATTGCTGAGAGCAAAAATGACTAAAATAGACTTTTTATTAGCTACTTTTGCCTAAACTTCGCCTAAACTGTACTTTTGTGTTTTGTGATCCTCATAATTTGGTATGCAGTTTAAATAAAATAGGAAATTAGAACTGAAATTAGGAATTCTTCATTCAGCTCACAGAGGGAGCCCGTTGTACAAAGGGGGCTGTATTTATAGTATACAGTCATCTCAAATCGGTGAAGATTGTCCACAACTCTGTGAGCTACTAGGAAGAAAAACCTAGTTCAGCATTATGAGGACCACAGACCAAAATAAAGGTTTAACAGCCGTAGCATTTTTAATCTTATTGATAACCTGGATAACCCTAACTAAACCGTGGGAAAGAGAGTGGACTCAAGAAACAAATAAAATAGTACAAAAAAGAAGCGCGCCCAGCCATGTAACCCAGACGAAACTTCTACAGAGGGAAGAACCATTTGTGTGTTATCATACTCCCACGTTCATTGAATCTGTGTGGTTAAAATTAAACAGCATAACGGTGGGAGGATACAATGGAAACAAAAATAATTGGTTGTTGTTAGCTGAACAAGCAGCCAACATGTCAAAACAAGATTGTGTAGTATGTATGGGCCCTAGGCCCATACTTAAGATAATACCAGCTACTCTTAGCTCTGACTGCCTGATAAACGTGATGAACCAAGCAGTACCTGATACAAACTGCATCTATTGGGACTCAGTGTACCCTCTTTCTCCTCCAGACAAACAGAAACCGCTGTTCTCTAAAGTCGTCGCAGCAGCTAATTTTACCTGCATCAACAGAACAGGAAAAGGAGCGCAGATAGGAAATAATATAAATTAGCGAATCAAGTGGCAGACTGTAAATAAAAACGTAGACAAAATCAACTACATCCACTACAACATTCAGAGATTGAGCAACTACACTGTGGCTGGATTTGAGGCGGCACATGAGCAGTTGTCAGCTACCTCTTTAAATGGCTTTCCAGAACCGCATTGCGGTGGACATGATTTTGGCAGAGAGAGAGGCAGAGTTTGTGCCATCTTTGGTCAACAATGTTGCACTTTTGTGCCCAACAACACGGCAACAGATGGCAGCTTGACCAAAGTGTTGGATGGACTGCGTGCACTTAGTGTCAAAATGAAAGACCATTCTGGGGTTGACACCTCCATGTGGGATCCCTTTGGGGAGTATTTTGGCAGATGGAGTGGCCTCATATCATATCCTCCATCTTTGTCTCCATAGCAGTGCTTGCAGCAATCCTGATTTTGTGTGGATGTTGTTGAATTCCATTTTTAAAACGATGTTTAATCGCCTTATTAACACAGCTATTGCTCCCCTGGAAAAGCAGCTGTACACGCTGCTTCCTGTTAATGAAAATACTGATGATTTAACTGATTATGAGATCCACTTTCCTGAACCTAATTCTGCCCTGGACTCAGATGATGATAATGTCCAGGCAACTAAGGGTTAACCTCTGAGTGTAAACATTTATTGTAGATGACCTCATAGCAGAAAATCTATTGAAGATGTTATTGAGCGACTGGAGAACCTGTAAATGTGATAATCAGGAGGGAAATGTTGGAATAATTGTAAATACATATTATCACATTTATATTCTTTAATATTCTTTGTGTTTAAACTTATTCCTATTATCTTAAAGTGAACAAAAGTATGTGTTCTTTTTACTAATGCTTTGTGATGAGTTTGTGTGCAGGAAACCTGTTCGACCGGTAACACACCCTGGGCAAAGCTGGCTGTTGGAATAGCTCAGTTGTTTTCCACTCTTGGAAGAATGTGGTTCTACAGGCTGACGTGTACCTATGTGTGAATAAGTCTCCAACATGCTGACGTGATGTAGACGTGTACTTATGTGTGAATCAGTCTCAACCGGTTTTTCCCCCTCCCTCAGCGGTTGAGACACTGTAACTAGGGCATTCCTAAACTCAATACAGTAAAAGGCAAGGAAAAACACAAAGAGGCAGAGCAGGTTGGCTCTCCTTGCAAGTAAGATATTCAAATCACTTGTGTCTTGTTCTCTGTTTTACAGTGTGGTGTTTTAATAATGTTTGGGGTTTAAACCTGACACAAGACATTTACTACAAATTATTCCATTAGTTGTAATCTGAGAACATAGTCACCAAAAGAGACTATTTCCATCTTTGATTTTAGGCTGATGTGATCAAAAGAATAACTTTTGTCATTTTCATGATGTGTGCTTTTAAGCTGTGTTATTCTGTAAGAGTTAAACTGTGTTCACTGCTGTGTGAAAGTTGAAGACTCGGGTCAGAGAGACCCGGCCGTTTTGTTTAGAAAGTCAGAAGACAGTTAATCTGTTGTTTTTGTGAGAATGTCTCCAGCACGCTCTGTCTTTCCTAAACAATTTCACTCTGCTCTGATTTCACCTTGAATCTTGATAACAACAAGTGAACTCTTCGACTGGTTCTGTTGGACCAATCGAAAAATGACAACTCCTCTTCATCTCAGATCCTTCCTTAAAGTTCTAAGCTGTTGCTGGAATGGAGGAGTCTGCTGGGAACTTCAAAGAGATGTGAACCTTTCCCAAAGAGCTGGATGAACTCAGTCAAACGCTAAGGACTCGTCATCCAGCTAAGGACTAATAACATGCTGTTATGAGTCCACTTCGAACGAGCGTAAGCTCAAAACTTTGTTTATTCCTTCCTGGAATAAGTTTATCTTGAAGTCAACCAGGAGCTGACACATTTTCTGATGATCCAAGCGGAACCCAGGAGACGTTGAAAGTAAACAACCAGTTCGGACGTGCTGGGCCTGAAGGACTCTGTGCATCTGAAAGGCTGGTGTCATTTCTTTATCAGACTCGTCGTCGAAGGTAAAGAGCTGT
Source organism: Garcialebias charrua (assembly GCA_038048925.1). NCBI lineage: Eukaryota > Metazoa > Chordata > Actinopteri > Cyprinodontiformes > Rivulidae > Garcialebias > Garcialebias charrua. Next base: position 11,098 of record JBBPBX010084789.1, read on the forward strand.
TTACAAACGTACCTGGATTTTAGCAGAAGTCGGATGGGAAGTGTCACTTTTGGTAACATGCTCAAGACAATTTCCTGTAAACCATCTCTCTATCTTTCCTCCTATTCCCTTATCCCTCTCAATTCTAAGCTGGAAACTATTTAAGTCATAGAGCCTCAGACTAAATATGTTAACATCCTATATTTAAGTCTGTTGTGTTGTGTTACAATTTAAATGTGCTGACGTGTTAAATTGAAAGAAAGTGAAATCATGTCAATCAAGTGTAATGGTGTTAATTTAGTTGATTTATTTTAAATAAATGATAGTGTCTTTGACATATCAAACTAAGTTAACGTCTCTGTCACTTAATGGCTTTATTTATTTATCCATCATAAAGATCACAGAAATATTGGGTAAACTGAAAAAGAAAGAATCCGTGAAATTACTATTCAATCTGAATAAGTAAATTAATTAAGGATAAAGAGGTTAGCTTAATACTGACCCCTGTTAAAATCCTTTACATCTGGGTGACACCATATGTGTTTAAAGACACAATCTGGTGGCTCCCTCGTGTTTGCTTCATCTGGAGGCCCGTACGGGGATGAGGTCCAACATGAAAAGATACTGGTGTAAAGGATTTTAACAGGGGTCAGTATTAAGCTAACCTCTTTATCCTTAATTAATTTACTTATTCAGATTGAATAGTAATTTCACGGATTCTTTCTTTTTCAGTTTACCCAATATTCCTGTGATCTTTATGATGGATAAATAAATAAAGCCATTAAGTGACAGAGACGTTAACTTAGTTTGATATGTCAAAGACACTATCATTTATTTAAAATAAATCAACTAAATTAACACCATTACACTTGATTGACATGATTTCACTTTCTTTCAATTTAACACGTCAGCACATTTAAATTGTAACAAAACACAACAGACTTAAATATAGGATGTTAACATATTTAATCTGAGGCTCTATGACTTAAATAGTTTCCAGCTTAGAATTGAGAGGGATAAGGGAATAGGAGCAAAGATAGAGAGATGGTTTACAGGAAATTGTCTTGAGCATGTTACCAAAAGTGACACTTCCCATCCGACTTCTGCTAAAATCCAGGTACGTTTGTAAACAGCTCTTTACCTTCGACGACGAGTCTGATAAAGAAATGACACCAGCCTTTCAGATGCACAGAGTCCTTCAGGCCCAGCACGTCCGAACTGGTTGTTTACTTTCAACGTCTCCTGGGTTCCGCTTGGATCATCAGAAAATGTGTCAGCTCCTGGTTGACTTCAAGATAAACTTATTCCAGGAAGGAATAAACAAAGTTTTGAGCTTACGCTCGTTCGAAGTGGACTCATAACAGCATGTTATTAGTCCTTAGCTGGATGACGAGTCCTTAGCGTTTGACTGAGTTCATCCAGCTCTTTGGGAAAGGTTCACATCTCTTTGAAGTTCCCAGCAGACTCCTCCGTTCCAGCAACAGCTTAGAACTTTAAGGAAGGATCTGAGATGAAGAGGAGTTGTCATTTTTCGATTGGTCCAACAGAACCAGTCGAAGAGTTCACTTGTTGTTATCAAGATTCAAGGTGAAATCAGAGCAGAGTGAAATTGTTTAGGAAAGACAGAGCGTGCTGGAGACATTCTCACAAAAACAACAGATTAACTGTCTTCTGACTTTCTAAACAAAACGGCCGGGTCTCTCTGACCCGAGTCTTCAACTTTCACACAGCAGTGAACACAGTTTAACTCTTACAGAATAACACAGCTTAAAAGCACACATCATGAAAATGACAAAAGTTATTCTTTTGATCACATCAGCCTAAAATCAAAGATAGAAATAGTCTCTTTTGGTGACTATGTTCTCAGATTACAACTAATGGAATAATTTGTAGTAAATGTCTTGCTTTACTGAGAGGTCAGAAAAGGTCATCTCTGGAACAGTTCAAAAATACACAGGTGTATCAAAGTGGACACGGTCATGCCCACTACACTGTAAATGAATGAAATGGACTGTTTTTTATTTGGGTCTAGAGAAAGAATAGTGTCAACAATACTGCTATCAGTTGAAATGGAGAGGTTGGACAAATGAAGAGTAATAAAGTGCCGTATTTGGAGATACCTAAAAAAATTGGACTGGGGAAGACTAAATTTTTCACATAGTTGTTGAAATGAAGCTAAAGTGTTATTAAGAAACAAGTCATTGAAGCGTACTATACCCCTTCTTTGCCATTCTTTAAAAACAGAGTCCTGAGATGATGGTTTGAAAAGTTGGTTAGACATAATAGGGCTATAAAGAGAGAAACTAGAGAAATCAAAATATTTACGAAATTGTGCCCAGATTTTTAGTGAGTGTTTTATAACTGGATTTGTAACAGTTGTAAATGGTGGAAGCGGGAATGAGGATCCCAAGAAAGCCACGGAGGACCATTTCCCAGAACACTGTGACTCCATCTCTACCCAGTCAGGGCTGTCAGGTCTGTTGTAATAGAATGACCAGAATGCTAGACAGTGCAAGTTTGCTGCCCAATAGTAAAAGCGGAAATTTGGAAGGGCAAGACCGCCTGCGGCCTTAGTTTTTTGGAGATGTGTCTTATTTAAGCGTGGACGTTTTCCTTGCCACAGATATGATGAAATGATGGAATCTAACTGAACAAAGAATGAACCAGGGATAAAAACAGGAATATTTTGAAAGAGATATAAAAACTTAGGTAAAGTGACCATCTTGACTGAGTTAATACGGCCTATGAGGGAAGTGGAAAGCGGTGACCATCGGGATAATGCCTGCTTTGTCTGATTCAACAGAGAGACAAAATTTTCTTGATATAAATCCTTATACCTCCTCGTAACTGTAACACCCAGGTAAGAGAATTTTATCTTCTCAATTTTAAAAGGCCATTTACTAAAGTCAAGAGTCTGCGCCAGGGTATTGACAGGGAAAATTATACTTTTACTCAAGTTTAATTTGTAACCAGAATTGATTCCAAATTCCTCAAGTAATGATAAAACGGAAGGCAGCGTGTCAGTCGGATGAGAAATGAAAAGTAAAAGGTCATCAGCATAAAGGGAGACCTTGTGCTCCATATCGCCTCTCCAGATTCCTGAAATTGTGTCACAGGACCGCAAAGCAGTGGCAAGAGGTTCAATTGCCAGGTCAAAGAGCAAAGGGCTCAGTGGGCATCCCTGGCGAGTTCCTCGATGTAGACTGAATGGTTTCGATATCTGAGAGTTGGTACGAATGGTTGCGGTGGGATGTGAATAAATTAATTGCACCCATGTAATGAAATTGGGGCCAAAACCAAATTTGTCAAGAACATTAAACAAGTAGTCCCATTCAACCCGATCAAATGCTTTCTCCGCATCAAGGGAAATAACACACTCAGGAACAGTATCCGAAGGAGAATAAATAATGTCCAAAAGGCGTCTGATATTAAAAAAGGAGTGCCTGCCTTTAATGAATCCAGTCTGGTCTTTTGATATGATGAAAGGAAGGATCTTTTCCAACCTTTGAGCAAGAACTTTAGCTAAAATTTTGGCATCTGTATTTAAAAGGGAGATTGGTCGATAAGAGGAACAGTGAGTTGGGTCTTTTCCTTTCTTTGCAATGAGGGTAATGCAGGCCTCTAAGAAAGATTTCGGAAGGGATCCTTTGTCAAACGACTCTAAGAGAACCGAGTGTAAGAGTGGGGAAAGTAATGGAGAAAATTTCTTAAAAAATTCAGCAGGGAAGCCGTCAGGACCCGGACATTTGCCAGACTGCATTACCGATACAGCTGACACAATTTCTGTCAGGGATATTGTGATCTCCAGTGCATCTTTCAGATTGGGTGTGAGTTTTGGCATATTGGTCTTTTCGAAAAACTGAGAAGATAAATTCTTGTTGGTTTGAGATTCTGAAGTATATAAATGGGAATAAAAGTCCTTAAATGCTCTGTTAATTTGTAAATGATCTAGAGTTATGGTGCCGTTCTTTAATTGGATCTTAGGGATGATTTGTTTAGCCATGGCACCCTTCAACTGATTTGCCAGTAGTTTTCCTGACTTTTCTCCATGTATGTAAAATGATGATTTACTTTTCAAAAGTGATTGTTCTATTGAGTATGTAGACAATAAATCAAACTTAGTTTTGAGTTCTACTTTTTTTTGTACAGATTAGGG
>JBBPBX010084792.1:0-15231 GCA_038048925.1 Garcialebias charrua
CAGCCAGGGGCATAGCATACCTCAAAAGAAAAAAACATGAAACTTTAAAATCTAGACCAAAATAAAGGAATTAAAGAAACATACAGATAAGCGTTAGTGATTTTTAATGTTTACTACTACACCTGCAATAGGTCAACAATGGCTCCACGCTCAAAATGTCCTTGTGAAGACCAGCAGTGATGGGCTCATCAGGATGTCGTGGGTCAAAACGCAGGCTGTTCAACGTTCTCCTGGAAAACTTCTCGACGCCGATGTCATGCCTTAAATGACACCAACATGAAAAATGTGGTTGATATCAAACACATATTAGCAAATCTGTTTGTAGAAGTGTTTTTAAAAAAATGTCCAAAAACTATTCCAGATCTTGGAATTGTAGAAAACATTTAAAATTGTACATATGTCATTGCATTTATTTCTTATCTAGTGCCAGTAGAAAACAACAATAATTAACAATACAATAAACTACAATTGTACAATGTTGAATAGTTTTTTGACTGGAATAAGACAAAATAAGTGATATTGTATTATTCCAGTTGTTGGTGAAGTTTGACTGAAAGTCACCTTTCTGGGTATTTGTGTTATAAGCATAATATGAAATTTCTTCAGGAACACTGATTAAACTCACTTTAAAACTTGCAGCTCATCCCAAGTAGCAGGTGCAGTTCGTTTTTGGGCTGGTTCCTTCCATGTACAAGGTAACTGGGTGCAGGTTGGTTTAGAATGTATTTCCAACATGGTTGCAGCCACCTCCTTGTCTGCAAAAACAATCACAAACACAATATACAACAATATTGTATGTGTCATTATGGAATTCACATGCAAAATATATTGTTTGTAATATATTTAAGATTTTCACACATTTTACGTCTAATAAAGTGTAAGCTGTATAAACAGCATGTCAAAAGTGCAATAGTAAATACGTTATCAAACATAATTAAATTTTCCCAGGAAAGCTAATAAATGTATCTCTTGGGATAGTTATTATTTTTCACATCACAACATCACCAATTGTCTCAGGTTTAATTTAAGACATAGTTTACAGAAATCAAATAAGAAATATGGACGCTACAAACATTTGTGTGACTGACTCAAACATCATGTTTTTGTTTACATACTGTGCTAATACTGATGGCTTTTATGAAGACATGGCACTAGTTATAGCAACTAACAGAAGATGTTGAACCTGTAACAATAACCAAACCTGTAACAATAACCAAATCAGTCTAAATATCAGAAGTATTGGTGTGAAAAATTTAAAACATTGTGTGACTGACTCAAACGTCATGTTTGTGCTAATACTGACGGCTCTTATGAAGACATGGCGCTAGTTATAGCAGCTAACAGAACACGTTAAACCTGGCTGTAACAATAACCAAATCAGTCTAAATATCAGAAGTATTGGCGTGAGAAATTTAAAACATTTATTTCTGACACTTGGATATACAGGTTGTTGACAACGACTCACCCTGCTGGACTTTCACAAAAAGCCTGAAGGATTTCCCCATTTTCCATCAGCGCACACAATCACCTCCTCTCGTATCCGCGGCACAATGTTCAGGCATTTTGATCAGTGATTGTCCACTATTTTAAGAACCCAAGCTTCTAAATTACAACTCACTATCATTACGAAGCTCCTCGGCTCCTTCCTACTAGCCCCAACATCCGGTTTCGATTCGGTGCGGCATTTTGCCGTCCAATCAGAACGTTCGTTTCAGGCGTGCTTTGCGTGATGACGTCAACTGGTAAAGGTCTATTGTATCAGCACTTGAGTGACAATCTGGAAAGTTTGAATTCAAAAATTAAAAACTCAGTGCACTGACACCCCTCAATTAGTAGTAGTTATGCTGACATGTTAGTAAAAGCTTTAACTTCTTACGAATTGTGATATTCATTATATTTGTTCAAGTATTAGCTGCTTTGATCAACGCAGACAGCAGCAGCATTAGAAACATCTTAAGCTTTAGTTTTCTACAGGTTTGAGGTGCTCGGTAAACATCCGAAAGAGCTTTGAAGTGACAGAAACATCTACATCATATCTCTGTGACAAAAGACCTGTGATGAGTTTATCTTAACGTTCTCTTTTAACTTAAGCTTTATAAGTACATTCACTTAAACTAAAATGAACTTTGGACCTCTGCCATGTTGCATTTCCACATCTGTTCTTCTGGAAGTCTCTTTGTCACTAATCAAAGTATTAACCGACCCAAATGGGCAGGCATGCTCAAAGTTTTGACTGGGAGTGTTTGAAAGATTACAACCACTGAAGCAGATGATGTGGCTTACTTCCAAATCTCTTCAGCAGTTAGCCGATCATTTCGCTGCTGTCCTGTCACCATTGCCAGCTCTTCTTCCAGTGACACGACCTCTCTTTTCAATTGTGCAATCAGCTGAAACACATAAACATGAAAAGGGACGCACCTGTGTTTACATAAAACATGCAGTCAATATTGGGCATGCACAAGGATTTACAAAAAGGTAAATTTTCCTACAGCCAGCTGACACTTTTCAAATGACCTTAATCTTGCAGCTTATCATGCTTGTGACTACGTAATGATGTATGTTTAGAGCTGCTGCCTCTCAGCGAGAAGGTTGCCGGTTCAAATCCCGGTCCGGGGCCTTTCTGGGTGGAGTTTGCATGTTCTCCCCGTGCATGCGTGGGTTTCCTCCGGGTACTCCGGTTTCCTCCCACAGACCAAAAAACATGCTTGTTAGGCTGATTGGTGACTCTAAATTGACCCTAGGTGTGAGTGTGAGAGTGGATGGTTGTTTGGTGTGAGTGAGACAGGTCCCTCTTGTAAATGAGTCCCCGTGACTCAACGAGGCTAGCCTGTATAAATAAAGGTTGAATGAATGAATGAATGAATGTTTAGGAGGAAAACAAAAATAGTAATAAAAAGCAGCAATAATAACAGCCTTATCAGAGTCAGCGAATACAGTCTGACCAGACAGAAACATTCCAGACCGTAAGCTCTCTCACAAACTCTTAACTTTTAATTATTTGCTTTTATGTAACACTTAAACCAGCCACTAGGGAGCACAAGCCAGTGAATCTCTAGTACTGGTCCCAAGCCCAGGTAAATGGTGAGGGTTGTGTCAGGAAGGGCATCTGACACACTCGTAGAGGAGAAAGATACTTTTTGGAAGGATCTGGATGAAATGATAAGAGGGTATTATAAGAGAGAAGAGAGTGGTGATCAGAGCAGACCAAGAAACCAGGAAGGACATGTGGTGGTGGATTGAGCCAATAAAATAAAAAATGGCAGTATTCAACACATTTCTAAAAGACTGTGGAACATAAAGTGACCTATAAGAGTGGAGACAGGAGTATAGGTAGACTACATTCTGTGTAGACGAAGAAACCTGAGGGAGATTGGGGACTGTAAGGTTGTGGCAGGCCACTAACAATCAACTAGTTGTGAACAACTAGCTTTGGCTGTCACCTGCAAACTGGTTGATCCACTATGAGAATGTGCTGTTTACAGTATAAGACTGTTTGTTGCAGTGCCTCAGGCTGAAGTAGTCTGTTGGATAAAAGACGAAACGTTTCAGCAAAGAAGAATCCGTCCAGAGGACCTGACTTAACCTTAGATTCATCAACTTGGATATTAAGCATGCATCAGGATGTCACCAAAATACTTAAACATTTCTGAAATATTAACCAAGAGAAGAAGACTAACTTTTATACCACATCTAAGCAGAAATAAGAACTATAACATGTTTTGTAGAGGAAATAAGTCAACACAGTTCCTTGGATGTTCAGTTAAAAATATAAGGTCAGTTGCACTAACTATGAAAATAATTGTCCACAAAAAAAAAAAACATTCAACAATGTGCAAATTAAAACACGTAAGAAGAAAAGACATAAATACATTGGCTATGTTCATCTGGCCTCCAAATTTCAAATGATCTACTGGTAAAGTTAGAGTACCTGACCTGAGAAGTCGTCCAGATGATTTTTGTCCACATTTTTTAGCAACTATACCAAATTTGATGGCAAAAGTGGGACGTTATACTTGATTGTTGCCATTTTTTTTCCTTTTATAGATGGCCTCCCTTCTCACCTTACAGCCATCCTCTCACACCGATGATTTTTTTTTATAATAGAGAGAAAGGAAAGGAAAGACATAAAGTAAGACAACAAAACACAACAATTATCCACAAAAAAGCACAAGACAAACACACCCAACCTCCGTCTGCAATCCTGCAGAGTACATGACAGAACATAGCAACACATGCATAAAGACTAATGACATCCATGACCCTGCAGCAGGTTTCCACAAATATACACACCATACCTACAAATATATATACAGTATACATACATATACATTCATATTCATTCATATACCCATCTACATATCTGCATATATCTACATATACATCCCTGCATCCATTTGCGTGTGGTTGTGAGCATGCATAAGTGAAAAAGTTTCCTCCAATAGAACATTCCATAGCAACCGTGAAGCATCAGAGATCCGCTCCCCCCAAGGCCCGAGGCAGGCAAAGGGGCAACCAGAGCCCAAGACCCCAAGAAGGACCCCGAGCCCAGAGTCCCCAGGGCCACCCGAACAGGACGAGCCACTCACCAACTCCCCAGATCCGACCAAAGGGGAGAACAGGAAAAGCCCCACCAGTGACTACACACAATGACCCCCAGGGTCAACAGCGACACATTCACAGGCCCCCGCCGGAGCCCGCTGCACAGACGTAGCCCCAGGGCCGGTCACCGAGGCCCGGGCACCGGGGACGTCCACCCCTCAGGCCCAGACCCGACAGGACTTGTTATAACATGTTTTGTAGAGGAAATAAGTCAACACAGTTCCTTGGATGTTCAGTTAAAAATATAAGGTCAGTTGCACTAACTATAAAAATAATTGTCCACAAAAAAAAAACATTCAACAATGTGCAAATTAAAACACGTAAGAAGAAAAGACATAAATACATTTGGCTATGTTCATCTGGCCTCCAAATTTCAAATGATCTACTGGTAAAGTTAGAGTACCTGACCTGAGAAGTCGTCCAGATGATTTTTGTCCACATTTTTTAGCAACTGTACCAAATTTGATGGCAAAAGTGGGACTTGTGTAATAATGGGAAAGTTATTTTTTAATGTTATACTTGATTGTTGCCATTTAAAATATAATTACCCCCCCCCCCACACACACACACACACACACACACACACACACACATAATTAAAGCAGGCTTGAAGGCTCAAACTGTCAGTAATAGCAATGGCAACTGTGTGTGAGTCACTGAGCAACAGTCTGGCACAAACATGCTAGGGAGCAAAAGGTCAATGAGAAGTGATACAAGGTCAAAGGCCAGACTGAGTGATCTAACACACAATGAATACAGGTATTTCAGCTGACGTACTTTCTAACTGGAAAACCAAAACCAGTGAAACCGACAGACACAGTCAGCTCAAGATGCTTGTGAAAAGAAACAGACCTGCTTTGTGGTTTTGGTATGGTGCCACATTTCTAAACGAAAAGTCTGCCCCTAATCCACCCATATCACGTTTGAACATTCAATATCATGGTTGACCATTCCTTACCAGAGCAGCTCCCTGTCTGTCTTTTTTTGGGGAACCACTCCATCTGATGTTAATTCCCCCAGCTGCATCCTTAAAAATCCGACCACCAGTCATTGGTCAGCGGAATGGTGCAGTTTATTTCAGAGCACCAGTCCTACTCTGGCCTTTCAAAACCACAATGGGCTTAAACTTACATACACGCTAAAATAAAAACAGACCCAAATCATGTGACTGATTATGGCATTTTTTTAAACTCATGACAGAGCAACAATGCAGCATTTTGTCATGAAGATATAAATTTATTCTATCTACAGTGTATATATCACTGTCTACATGCTGACTAACATAATACTCAATTAACTGTGAAGCATTAACACAGTCCAAACTTAAAATTACCTCCTCTTCTTGTGCACAAAACCACCCACATTGAACTGTAAGCACTGACTACAGCATAACCATAGGTTTTACACTAAGTGCTTGTATACAATATTACACAAAGTCTCGCTCAAACATGCTGCTCTTTTTATGAGAAGAGACACTGTTTTCCATTACCCCTTTAGGCAAGGTTCATATTCTCCACCAGAGAAAAAAAATTACACACTGCCTTTGTTTTCTAAATCACACAACTACACAACTGATTATTTTCTAAAAGTCTGCTTTTCATGTTGACAAGAAGAAAAATGAAGGAATTTTCACACTCACTTTCTAAAAATGTTTCTCTGGTTAGTGGTAAGAAGTCTCTGTTTGTTTTACAGGTAGACTCTAATAAGGAGTGGCCTCTTCAAGCTAACAATTATGCCTCTAAGTTAGACTTTAGGAGGAAAGTCAACTAACTTTGCAGTTGGCTTTCGATGAATTGCGAAAAGTTAACATATCCGGGCAGACCAGTTCAACTTAAATGAGGAATTCTTACACATAAAGCTCAAGTTTCACATAAGCACACAACGCAAATGTGGCAGCAAGTTGTGAATAACAGCAAAAACTTCCCACTGACTGAAACAGACCAGCATCATTCCTGCCTAAAGCTGACCTTAGTGTCCTTACAGAAACTAACAACCTTATATGGTGCAGTCACTGTGGCAGACATCGTTATATCCACAGGTCACTTTTCAGCACTTGATTCTTTCGCTATTCCATAAGTGACTTGGTAAATATTTTGTCTGGTCTGGCCGGTTTCCTGCTGTTTGGAAATCTATTGAGTATCCTATAGTAGGAAAACCACTCAGTCAACGTGGCAAACACTTAAGAAAAGTAAACCAACGATTTCAAATCAGTTACCCAAAGCATCAAGTTTAGAAGTCAGTCAAGCAGACTAAAGCACCACCCCAAACCCCAATGAATAACACTGTTAGTTTTATGCTGCAGGCTTTGCGATGTTGTCATCTCAGTAAGCCAGAAAGAGATAAAGTTTGGAAAAAGAACCAGCAAACAAAATGAGAAACACACTATGTATCCATAAACAGAGACAAGAAGTTTGTCCATGGAGCTTGGCTTTGCCTGGAGCTGTAACCGTGTGGAACCCAGTTGGGAGCAGCCAGACACTGTCACAATTACTGGGCCAGCCGCAGACTCTCTTAAAAATACCTCTGTAGGGTTTGCAAGTGGCCAGCCAAATCTCAGTAGCAGTAATACAGTAGCAGTTCATTCTGCGGCAGCTCTAGGCAGACGACATGGATTTGGTATGGCTGGTATGGCTTTTATTGATGCCCTCAGAGGTCTTTTCAATTCAACAACTACCAGACTTAATAGAAGATAAATTCCTGTCAGGATGGTGAAACTACTCTGTGAACTTAATTTTGCCACTCCTGTGACAAATTTCAATGCAAAGAAGTTAAATGAGCTTGCATATGGACTTTGTAAAATAAATTAAAAACTACAATTGTAAGATCCCTGCAGTCGTCATCTCAAGATTTTTCTCCAACTTAGTAAAACATCAATACTGTACATACTGAAAAAAAAAAAAGCAACAACAAAAAAAAAACCAGCTGCTAACCCTGTTTAAAACTGTCCTCAAATCAACTTATGGACAGAAAACTTGTTTTATGCATTCAGTTTGCACTTTCTTTCAACAAAGTGTAGAAATAGTTGTACACATTACTTCTTTGGTGATTTATTTTCTTCACAGGATGTTAGGCATTAGGATAAAATATGCTAAATAAAAAACGTTTACATGTAAACAACACAGAAAGAATTGCAAACAGGACAAGTGTGCAATCTAAATATCACGAGATAAATAGAAGTTTGAGTCTTGAAGAAGGTTTGAAAACTGTTGCTTCGAGAACGACTGAGCAAACTCTACAAAACATCTAAATCTGATGGTGAAAGTTTAGACACATGCTGGGTTCGATTTTGTTACAAGTAGACTCACAGTTCTTACAACATGAGTGGCTGATCAGAGCCCTATGGTTTAAATGGATCGTCTGGTCATGTGGAAAAAAAAGTTGTGCCTTTGTGGTGTGATTGGTGTTTGAAGCAATTGTTGAAGTATGAGTGGCTGGCAGACTCACCAGGGCAGGATCCATCTCTTCATTCAGTATCGCCTCATTCTTAATGAGAGCCACACGCTGAGCAAAGCGACATGTAGAGATGGATTCCTGGTAAAAACAGTTTTAACAATGCGTCATTATTTATAGGGATGCACAATATTGAATTTTTGACCAATATCCGTTATGCCAATATGTTCAACCTTATTTGGCCGATAACCGATACCAATACCAATATTTTCCCCCCTTGACCTCCTTACAAAGACTACATTGCTTTTTCTGCAGTGGAATTAAAAAACTAAGTTATTCTGCATGGTCTTTGTCGATTTGGCCTGCTACCAAATGCAGATGCCAAAAAAAGGACCTGAACATGATGTAACACTTCAACTTCTCTCTTTAACTCAATGAAAACACCCTAATGGTCATACAAAAACAGTGCCTTATATATAGAAACAAATCCTTTTATATCGGTGAGTTATTTTGATGGAATGGCCGATGTTCGATAACGTTTTTGCTGATATCGGCCGATACCATGCTGATAATATCGAGCATCCCTAATTATTTATCTGCAAAACACACAGAAATGCAAATGCTGCTGCTTCAAGAAGAGCTAGAAAGTTATGTACTGTACATACATTTACAAAAAAACAATTGTAATAATTTGCAAATAAGTTGCATTCCCTAAATTATGCATTTCCAATATTCTGCCCCATTTGACTCGGGGCTCTGAAACAGGCTTAATGTTTGATCAGATTTTCCATAGATTTTTTCCATGTTTCTTTCTTTTTTCATTATTGTTCTTATTTTTTAACAGAATATTGTGCATACAAATGACCAAAGGCTGCTCATCCTCACATCAAGGTTCCTTTTGTCAACTGCCAGCGTGGCGATCATAGTCGTCATGCAGTTGCCCCCAAGGCTGTCCCTCAAAACCGATGTCAACAATGAGTTTCTGTATGGGATGTGGGAGCGGTTCTTCTCTGACAATGCTATTATCACCTGAGGAGAACAAAGTAAAATACATATTTGTAAAACAAGACAGAGTGGTAGTCACATGTTTTGACACAAAGATCTTAAATACTCGTGGGAACAGTAACGATTTCTACAACCCCAAATTGGAGAAAGCTCAAATAGTTTGAAAATTATAGAAAGTAAATATATAAAATCAGTCATTATTACAATTCCTTTGACTTTTATTTTAACTGTTAAAATGTATTTCTTATTTTGAGTCACTACAGTATATTTTATTTCATTTGACTATATCATATTATTCCCTGCACTTCAAACCAGTGTGAAGATTTCACAATTTTAAAACGTTGCTTTTATTCCCTTTAACCATACTTTGTTCTGGAGCCGAGCATACTAAGAAATAAAGAATTGTAATTGCTATTTTGTACTTTTATTATATGAAAACATCAGAAAGCCTTCAACACCTCATTTTAGTTTCACAATTTCTTGTTTGGATTTGCTTTTGAGACATTGACAACATATATTTAAAACCTGCAAAAGTTTTTAAAAGCACATGAATGTATGATGAAATACACACACTCAAACTGAAAGGGTAAAAATACCTGTTGTGTATTATTTTTAATATAAAAAAGTGATCACCTGCTCCAGATAGTGGAGTGAGAGGTTGATGTATTTGGCCTCAGTGAGCAGCTGCCCATCTAGACCTGTCTTGCTAACACGGTCCGACCCAGCCAGGTCCACCAGGTGGAGTTTGGATTGCCGCAGGGTGGCTGAGCCAGGTTCACGCCTGCAGATGTGCACGGTGAAAATACAGTGTGAGCGAGTGGAAGCCTGGTTCATAGGAGTCTGAGGATGACAAAGAAAAAAGGATGTAAAGCATATTTTAGAAAATTCTAAAATATTATCAAAGTATTTTAGATACACAATTACAGTGCAGACATTCTCCATTTGTATTATTTGACAAACTCTTTCTTTTTCTTTTTCTGTTTGAAAAATAAGTTGCAGAGTTCCACAAGACATTTTTGGGGCATTCAATTTTAAAGTGTTTACTGACTCAATTCGTTCAGGCGTAAATGTGCCAACACTTGCTTGTTAGGGTTATGACAGCGTCTGACAGATCTTTCACCATCTTAACTTGCTGCTGTCACATCTTTCCTCCGTCCAAATTCCCTTCACTCTTCATGTGTCTGAGTTTGCCCCAAAGGGTAGCCTTTTGTCATTTGAAACAGCCTTTAGATGTATATAAGAGGCACAGGTGGAAGGTCAAGGGTAGGGATAAAGAGACCTACTTCAGAAAAAAATTAGTCTTAAGCCCGAGATACACTGAAGCGTCCTCCGTATACGCGCGTATACGCGCGTATTTTGTGCGTATGTTTTTGCTGCTATACTTCAGCTCACGTTCTCCTTGTTGTAATATGAGCTGCTGCACACGGAGGGGACTCAACTGAGCTCGCTGATTGGTCACTTGCTGACACGCCTACTGAATTGATTGACAGCGTTCAGTCAGCTGAAAGTGAAACCTTGAGAATGCATCATGAGCAGCTCGCTGGACTTCTGCGGTGTTCTGATACGGTGTTTCTACTATATATGTTATAAAAAGTTCTCTCAGAAATAAAAATAATAACAGGGAGCGCTTTTCCTGCAGCACACAGCCCACCAGGGATATTTAAAACATCGCGCACCCAGGTAGGACCTGAATTCATTCATTTCAATCATCGAGTGAACGGAGGAAGAAGCGGTTACTTGACTTTAGGCAAAAAAACAAAAGAAAAGGCCCGATCAGCGATAAAGAAGGGGAATTTATTTCATTTGTGTAACATACAAAACAGTCCGGCGCCGGGAAGTTTATGGTCAGACACCGCGTATCGCGCACGCGTATCGCGCACGCGTATCGCGCACGCGTATCGCGCACACGTATCGCGCACGCGTATCGCGCACGCGTAGTAAAAAAAAAGCTTTGCGCGTACATGCCCTGAGGGGCTACGCGGGGCTACGCTTTTGCCTTGGCGTACGTACGTTGCGTATAGGCGTACCGTGAGGACGCTCGAGTGTATCTCAGCCTTTAGACTGTGTATGGATGGTTGTTTGGTGTGAGTGAGACAGGTCCCTCTTGTAAATGAGTCCCCGTGACTCAACGAGGCTAGCCTGTATAAATAAAGGTTGAATGAATGAAAAAAAAAAGTGTAACCTCAATTATAAACATTAATCAGGTTTGTAGATAAGTCTAAATGTTATCTCGGGCTCTTAGGTTCACATATTCATTATTTAATGGAATAAAGCTTCATTTAAATATTGTGTTTCAAATTTGAAACTAAAATATCTGCTCAAGTGTCAAGATAAGTACAGTATTTTTTTGTGTGAATATTTTAGACAATGTAAAGATGTAGATGTTTGAAATTCTGCATACACAAAGTAAAAAGTAATATTGTCGTTAGTTGCTGCTGGTTAAAAATGACAGAGATTATAATATTTTTATTTTATTTTACCATCAACTAGAAAACATGAACGTATTTTACCAGTGGTGTCATGATTTATTAGGCATAGGTGTTTTATTACTAGTTTTAGATCTGGCTCAATTATATCATGAATTGCACTGAACATTTGGCCTTAATGTAGCCAAACCAAATCAAATTTGTTAAACATAAGGAAACCAGTAAAAACTGCCATTTATTTTTAATAATTGGGGTGGGGGATCTAAAATCTAACCGAAACATACACATTTCTCATAAAACAAGGTTACAGCTCAAAAGTTTGGAACTACAGTATTCAAATACATTTATGCACTCAATTAAGTAAAGAAATACTTTAAATTATCAGTGACTTTTAAATAAAATACTAATCTGTACAAGTGCTCATGATTGACAGTTAAACATCTCCACACACGCTGGCAGCTGCTCACAGATAAGAAGCAGTTTAATTGCTCTGATCTTTGGCTGTTATCTCAATTGAACCAGAGTTATTATCAACACACTGGGCACTACGAGAGTCTGAATGTGCACTTTCATTTAATTTTACCAGAGGTGACAAAGTTCAAAAATAAGAACAGACGTGTACAGGCATCTGGTGCAGGGTGCGTGTCTGTTTTTTCTTTCTAAACAATCATAAACTGGAAGGATATCTATAGAGGAAACTGTTCAAAAGTGTTCTTAGCTGTGAAATTCTTTGGGACAATGCAACCTCACTGAGTGGAGCCTGAACTAACCACATGTTCTGCACTACACTGACCACACACAGTGCTGAAATGGCTCAGCAGAAAGTGAAATCTGGTGTTAAAAAAGCACAGCATTAAGAGATTACTGACTGAGTTAATAGGAGCAAAGATTGAATTTAGCCAAACTACTACACACCCCTCTACAATAAGTTCAGGAGGAAGTTAAAGTGGCCTACACTGAAAGGCGAGCATCTCAAGACTTTTAGCTAAGCAAAGTAAGAGTCAGAAAAGACCAGATGAGAGGAACCACTTCCTGTTGACTGAGGAGTTGGGAAGATGTATTTTATTTCCTGTCTAATAAAAGGGAAGAGGGGATTGCTGAGCCTCAAATAGAGTGAGCTCATGGTCTGTTGAGTTTGGCATGGATGAATGTGTCATGTTTTATCCACATGGCTGAGATCAAGAGAAGAAAGGAAGGCATTGCTGTTAAATTTACTGAAAGCCTTTGGGGAGCACAAACTTTTTGGAGCATTTTGTAAGAGATGAGTTAATGTTAGAGGTTCTTTGTTTGTTTTAGGCTCAAGAGAAACTTCTTGGTGATAGAGTCCCAGAGAGAATGAGTAAGCAAAACTTTCTGTGTGGGTGGAATACTGTGGGGTCCACAGGTCATGGTGGGACTCATATGCTAAGAATGCATTTACACTGAAATATTCCTCGTTTTATAAGGCTGGGATAGTGTCCCCCAGGTAGCTACAACAAAAGCACACTGTTTTGGTAATGGGTTTCTTTCAGTTCAAATGTGTGTTTACTGGTTAACAAATGTACTATACCATCTTGAAAAGCCTTTTCAAACTACCTACTGAACCCATTTCGGAAAAAAAGAAAGAAATGTCGTCACATATCCAATAACTGCCACATCAAAAGTCGACCCCCCCAAAAAAATTCTCAATAATGAAAAGCAAAACTAACTGGAACCCTATTATCGAAATCACTTTTACTGTATTTTTTATAGAATAAACAAGTAACAGAAATAAACAAGGTGCGATCAGCTCTTCACCCCAAAACCTCAAGTTACAAAGCAAAAGCTGACCCACCTCAGAGTAATCGGTGTGGGGAGTCTGAACAAGTACAGAGGAAAAAAGAAAACACCACAACATAAATTACAGAGAAAAACAGTTTTACAGGGAAAGGGAGCTGGTAAAAGAGCCTAAAGAGAACTAAAATAATATTTTAACGGGGTCCTAAGGTAGCTTTCGGAATGCATATTGCATGTCAGGAACAAAAAATAACTTTTATAACACTTTCTCTGGGAGTGGCCAGTGGCATTTTTGCTTATTATTCACACTACTAATGAACACTACCTGCATGTTTGTGTGTGTGTTCCTTGTTTCTTACTTCTGCAATCATCCGATTTGTGTCACCCAGAAAGAGGAGATTCAGAGCCTCCTCTTCGTTTGCCGACTGCTGCAGAGACAAGTTCCTGAGATGGATGTTCTGTTCTGAGTCTTCCCTTATTGTTACTTTTCTAAAACAACAACAAAAACAAGGTGTAAAACTGTCTAACAAAGACATTTTCACAATGCACTCATAGTTCTTAAAGTCAATTCAATTCAAAAATACTTTATTCATCCCATTCGATTAGTTCATAAGGTTGATTTTTATTGTCATACTAACAATTTATTTATTGATTCTAATATTATTAAATTCCAAGATTTGGTAGAGTTTCAAACTGCACAATTTATGTATAAAGTTAGAAACAAACTATTACCAGAAAATATACAAAATAATTATAGAGGAAACCTGAATTTCAGAACTTTGAAGGTGAGAACAACAATGAAAAGAATGTGCATTTCGGTCATTGGAGTGAGGATTTGGAATAAACTCACCAAAGAGTTGAAGCAAAGTCCAAGCATGAGGTATTTTAAGAAAAGACTAAAAATGATTATTATTCAAAAGTATAAGGATGATCAAGGGTGAGAAATTGGATGGTAATGATAGAACTGAGGATGATTTGGACAATTGGGTGCTGATCTGTGTATATGTGTGTAAATATATGTGGATGTGTAAATAAGGAAATGTTATCTATGTATTTATGCAGGTAGATGTGTATGTATATCTACGTGAGTAGGTATATGTAGATACTTTCATCTAGTCCAGAAAATACTGTTTTTATTTTTTATTTTATTTTTTTAATTATTAAAATTAATATTACTTCTTTTTTTTCTGGAAGGGATACAGGCAACAGGAAGACTATTTATCCTATGAATTATTAAATGGATAAGGGGTATGATAATATAAGTTAAACTTCATCATACTCCTTTTCAGACTCACAGTCACCATTAGAGGAAAGGAAAAGAAACAAATGTATATTAGCATATAAAAATTGGGTACGTTTATTTGATATTAAGATTGTATCTATACTTGGAAACATGAAAGTATTCAGTATTATGTTTTGTGGTGAAATGTCTGTCTGAAATAAAATTTATCATCATCATCATCATCATCATCATCAAAGGAAAATTAAGAATTGTAGCTCATCATCCTGGTTTCAGTCACAAGTTGTTAGATGCTGATAGCTGTGGGCAGGAAGGATCTCCTATAGCAAATCCGAAGAATCTGGCCATAGATACTGAGCCGTCCACCTGGATCTAGCTTGCTGTCAGATCCGACGGGTCTCTCTCCTGGGCAGCAGGACTGCCAGAAAAGTCCTCGTCATCACAGACAGCTGAAGGTGTCGGGGGATGATCCCGGTTGTCCTTTTGTCATGAGCCGAGTTTTCCATCAGCTTCATGATCTTGGTAGTCAGATACTTGAGCACCACCATCAGGTTGATGGGAATTCGTCTACGGCACCTCCTTTTTCCAACTCATTTGGGATTTGGGGCTGTAGTTGAGGTATTTGAGCTTTTATGATAATCAGCTACTCCTGGTTGTAAAAAAAAAAAAAAAACTTGTTGCCATGGTTACACGTCATAACAAATGCCCAAAAGTAAAAAGGTGTCAGTAAAATTCCTTCCAGATGCACAACATCCGATATCAGAGGAAATAATCATCCAAAAAAAAAAGTGAGTTACATCCAGTAAAAAGAGGAAT
>JBBPBX010084793.1:0-15231 GCA_038048925.1 Garcialebias charrua
TCAGTGTATTAGAAGGACACACACCTTTGCTATACTTTTGAGCAAACAAATCATTGTTTTTAAGTGGAAATATTGTTAAATTCTTGTTAAAAGTCCTCCCGTGCACACTCCCGCGGTTGCCATTTGGACACCATTCGATTTTTGGCACAACTCAGGCCCACATTTCCAGGTAGACAGCGGTGGCGCAAATGCAATCATGTCAGCGTTGATGCATTATAGATACGACTTATACGGTAAAGCAACTTATTTATGTTTTTTCCCACTTCATTAGGCATATTTGGACCGATATGACTTATACGGTAGTAAGACATGTACGGAGGAAAGTACGGTATAACACTGAGGGACAAAAAGCAATTAGATACACGTCTGGTCCAGATATTTAAAAACCTTTTACATTTACAGATTTTTTACCAAGGCTTGTGTTTATTTGTGCCTTAGAGAAATGGTCTACAAAACATTAGACCAAGTACAGTACTGCCATAAGATGTTTGTTGTTTCTTTCTGAAGTAAAATGTGCAACTTTGATGCAAATTTGCAGTTAAGACAAAAACAAAGCAACGACTTCAATCCCCCAAAAAGTTTAAACTTCTTATTCCTGATGTATAAAATATATTAAAAAAGGTTAAAAGTAAAAAAAAAAAAAGACAGCAGTTAAAGTCGGGGTTCTGTTGCTAAAAAAATAAAAGTCAAGCCAAAAAAGTAAAAGTAAAAAAAGCTATCAAAACTAAAATTAAAGCTAAAATATAAATAAATATGATTTTAAATAACCTAATTTATGCTCTCAAATTCCATAGTAAAAGCAGTGCTACAGCTAAATGCTGCTGCTTTTTGTGCTTGTGTGTAACCACATAATACAACAAAAGAAAACTTCTCATAAACTGATAACACAAGAACCTTACTTTAATTAATAAATGAAATGTTGCATCATCATTTCAATTTCCTGCATACTGGGTAAGAGCTCACAGGTCGTGGTTTCGTTTAGATTTAAATCTGTTAATAAAATGTACACAACTCCATACAAATTGTATCCCATTCAACATTCTGTAATTAGAGAAGCTGATATTAAAAAAATATATTAAAGTAGGTTGATGTCAGAACTGCATGACAATGAACCCACAATATGTTATAAGCAATAACAGGATTTTTAAATCTCTCAGCTTTATGGAATTATAAATCTATTAAGATTGTTTTCTAATTGCAAAAATGTATTACATTTCTTTTCTTCCCCCCAAGCCCGTCCCAGCAGAGTCGACCTTTCCGAGCTAGGGCCATCAGGCTGTGCTCCTGCCTCTCCACATCAAGTAAAAACGACTTTCATTACTGCCTGTTGCACCACCTGCTGCTCGCACAATCTCTCTAATCCAACGATGGCAGCTGCTGACACCTCAATCACATTCAAGGTCTCACACAGAAAATCTACCCATCAGCCAACAGAGTGGTCAAAAACCTGCATTAACCCAAAGTGATGACACACACTTTTACAATGTTTCATGGATGTGAGCAGGTATTAGTGTTTCTAGATAAAAAGTTTGTCAATTTTTTAAAACGTGATTAGAAAGCACTAACAGACAAATGAACACATGCGCACAGACTCAGGCAGTTACATGTTTGCAAAGAAAATATTTATATATGTAACTAACCATCCCTCCAGGAGGTAGCAATCACAACTACCGGTAGTAATGTAAAATTACCTGCAGTTTTTACTAAGACAACTCAGTTTTGACCGATCCCTGGAACTTTTACATTCATTTTAAGAGAATGTAGTTTTGTTGTGCTCATTGTTACTCTTTACTGTTTGATTTTTGATTTTTTTTTCTCTCCTGTGCTGTACACTTGAGGAAAATGTAGTAAATGAAGTAGCTGTCATGTCACCAGAATTAGCTTTTTTTTTTCTAAATTGAATTAAACTTTTTAAACCTTTTATCAGTTGTTTTTATTATTAATCTATCCATCCATCCATTATCTTTACCTGTTTCTTCCTTTCTGGGTCACGGGAAATATATTTCCATAGTATTCACTGTATATGTTGCAACTTTTTTCACAACACAGTAAAGCGACTTATTTACGTTTTTTCCTATATTTATAACCCAATTTTTCATCCGCTAGAGGGCGCCCGAGTAATATGGCAAGCCAAGTGTCTCATTAATAGGTAAAAAGGGGCTATTAATGAGACACTTGGCTTGCCATACAAAGCCACCTTCGTCTCGCCGCAGAACTCCTGGATAGCTACTGTACGTTATTCTAGGGGGATTCGCAGGAGACACAGAAACTCCGATCAGAGAGCGAGGCCGGACATAGTAGAATAATCTTAAAAATGTAATAACTAAGCACACTTCAATTTACAATACTCTTGGTGTTCACTGATTGGTCATTTGTAGTTTGTCTTATTCTCTGCCATCTGTCTCTGACTCTGTGTCTGTCTGGTATCTGAAATAAAGAAACACCATATATCTAGAAGACCAAATAAAGCACAGAGTAACTTGAGGCTTAGCTTCAGCTTAAATGACTGTTAGCAAGTCAGAACAGTAAAATATAAAATAACACTCATGCACAAGTGATGCCAACATACAGTATACTTTGTATGAGTGCTGACTTTTGCTGCTTTATTTGCATATGAAAGAACTAAATAGCGATCATTAACAACTTATTACAGTATACAGTAACTCACCTGTATCACAAACGCAGACAGGCATTAACGTAAAAGAACCAGAACCGCTGTGAACAACTCAATTTATATTCCCAAGGACTCCTTAGCTGAGGAACATTAGTTCAAAATAGTTCATAACTAAGGAATATTTTATTGCAAAAGTCCAACTTTATTATCAAATGCAAATACACATATGAAAAAAAAATCTAAATGGTCTCTGGTATTGTTCTGGGGGCCGGACCAAATGTGGAGGCGGGCCGGATCCGGCCCGCGGGCCGTAGTTTGGGAACCACTGTATTAGAGGGACAGATAGAGAAAAATAAAAGCATCAAAATGTTAAAACTTGGAAATATTTGCAGCAAAAATCTGGCATTTTAGACATCAACAATCACAAAAATAATCTGCAAAATCTTGGAGGGACTCAATAGACCAGTAAAGGAGTTGCCTGTCACTTTTCTCTTATTTGGGATAAAAATATGCTTTTAAAGCTCTTAGGAAGAGTGTTATGTTCTAATACAACAGTCAGGAAATAGTATTATTCTTGTATCAGTGCTACATGTTGTCACTTCTAAGGAGATTTGGTGCTGTTTTCCAGTGCCATCTTCCAGGAAGATAATGTTCAGACTCATACGGCTAAAGTAGTTTTATGAATGGTTGACAGAGCACAGCAGTGGTGTGGAATAACTGAATTAGACCCTAACATTCAACAGCTTTTAATATAATTCTTCCCTTTGCCTTCATTCCTGAAAATGTTGAAACAAAATCAGCCAGAGGTATGGATTAAAAGTCATCCCACTGATATCTGAAACATGTACAACTCTTTTCTTGACTATATTAAATTATTCATTGCTACCAATGGAAGGCGGACTCATAGTTTATAATAAAATTACTTTACATGCTTTTCCTCATTATTTCCTTCAACTCCTGTGTGCACTACGTGTCCAGGCTTCCTCTGGTTTAGTTGGGGATCAACATGTGCGCTTGCTTCAGTCTTAATTTACATAAAGGCATGACACAACAGCTGCCTAACGTCTGTAATGATCCAAGTCCCTCTCAACATTGACCCCTGCTACAATCAGGGAGCTCTTTCAACGGAAATTAATCATCACTGATATTACACATTCCTTTAGGAAACGTATTATGTTAATTATTCATCACCTCTAATGTAAATGGTTGATAAATGATACCATGACTAATTTATTATTATTGTAATATTAGATTTGAATTAAATAAATGTGGAAAATCGTGAAAGGAGATTTTATTTAAAGCCCCTTCTGACTGGTTTGGCTGAAAAAGAGAATTATTTGCATAAACCTTTTTGAAAGTGATGAAGGAGCGTAGTCAGATTAATTTTTAATTGTCTATTTATTTATTCCAGTCACGTTCGTGCACTTTAGTCAGGGATCAATAATGCCACCCTGATGAAACAGAAGGAGTTTGTTTGATTCAGAGCAGTTTATTTCACCCTGATCCCAGACCAGTTTTCTCCTAAAACAGACTAGGCACCTCAGGGTGACTCATTTTTCACCTCCCACAAGCTTAAGGCCAGCAAGCAGACAAGCACAAAAGGGATCAATGATTTCAGCTTGACACATTGAGCTTTATAACAGCCTTGTTTACCTTGATGATAACTAATTTTCATTTAACCTCCATGCCAGTCATGCTGAAAGCCGCGGGCCTATACAAAACATTTATGGCCTGTGCCGGAGTGGCCCAAACGCCAAAAATAAAACGGGTTCTCCCTCAGGAAGGAGCCCTTTAATAGCATATTGATCAAAAATGAACCGAGTGCATAAATGAGAATATGGTAAAGCACAAATATTACAAACAACCTCGTTGTGGCTAAATGAAGGTTTGATCGATGCAAGATTAATTGCTTTCATCTGAGATCACCACTGAATGTTAGTGGTAAATGTTAGAACTCATAACTGCACAATACAAACAGAGCAGCTGGTTTATTCAACTGGATATTAGTAGCATCGTTGTTTGAATTGATTTGGAAGATAAGAATGACAAACATCTTCTAAATATGTACAATGTGTAATCCAGTTCAACACAAACACATCAGTATTGATTCAGTTCCAGTCAAAGTCAAGTTGCTGCTTTGGGTTTGCTAAAACGTAATATTCTATAGCAGTCATCTTATTTATTATGACTACTTAGTAACTGAGTCAAAATAATGCATTTTCTGTGAAAATGCAATATGAATGCTTATTGCTGAAGAACTTGCTGAAAAACTGCTGAAATGAGCTAAAAACATGCAGAAATTTAACTGAAAGAAAAACAAGCCTAAATTAGAATAAGAAAACAGAAATAACAACGATTTGCTGAATTAGGCTTAAATAAGCAGAAATTATCACAAAAATTTGGAAAGTGGCAAAAAGAAAAGCTGAAAAAAGCTGAAAAATAGAAACATCTTAAACTAACAGAAGTGGAAAGCAATAAAAATGAATTTAAAATGTAGACAGCTGAAAAATCTAAATTTTGCATAAAAACCGATAGTAGGTAAAATAGCAGAAATAAGCTGAAAAAAACATAACAGGCTGAAGTTAGCAGAATTAAGTTCATTAGGCTGAAAGAAACAGAAATTACCAAACAAATTTATCTGAGAACAGCTGAAATTAGCTAATAAAAAAAGAGCTTGAACTGTAGCTGAAAGAGTAGAAAAAGCATTAATTAGCAGAATAAAGCAGAAAGAACGTTTACCCAATTTGGCTGAAAGAAGCTGAACTAAGCACATAAAAGTGGAAATTATCTGAAAAAAAAAAATAATTTAGAAACAACAACAACAACAAAACAAAAATCAGCTGAAAAGTAGCTAAAAAGCAAAAAAAAAAAGATGAAATTCCAAGGACGTGGAGAGAACACATTTTTTGATGAATTAGCCTGAAAAAGGTTGAAATTAATGCAAAAACTGTTGAAGTGGCTAAAAAAAACTTAAATTTGCATAAAACAGGTATAAAGCAGTTAAAATGTTATAAAAAGCTGACATTTGCAGAAATAAGCTGAAAGGAGCAAAACAAGTTAAATTAGCAGAAAGAAGTTAGATGAAGCACAAAAAGTTGTAGTTAGCAGAAAGTATCTGAAAGGAGCACAAAACAGCTGAAAAACAGCCGAAATTAGCTGGAAAAAAAAAACGTTTATATTTGCACAAGGAAGCTGAAAGAAGCTGAACCAGAACAAAATGTGAAAGGAGCAGCAAAAGGTTGTAAACAGATCAAAATATTTTAAAGATGTAAAATGAGCTCAATTAATTTTCTATGAGAAAAAAAATGGCAGAAAAGGCTAAATATTTCAAAAAGCTAAAGTTGCACCAATACCAAAAGTCAGGATTGTCCTGAAAGAGCTGAACATTTTGATATATTTGTTGAAATAGCTTGAAAACTGAAAGTTATGCACCATAGCTCATGTTCCCTTTCAGTTTGGTCTCTCGGTGCAACATATTGCTATGGGAATTGCGCCCCCACGCGATTACCTGAAGGAATACATTCACGCCTTTACGGCCGGGGCGTCACCCCGCGTCAGAGGTACCGCCCTTTAGGTACTTAAGCGACTGACGCCCCTCCAACTTTCTCCAAAATTGCACTTCACCGAGCTTTCAGCATTGAAAAGGGCCAGCTATGTTGCACCTCGTTCCCTTCCTTCAGGGAACATGAGTTATGGTGCATAACTTTCAGTTCCCTTTCAGTGTGGTCTCTCGGTGCAACATACTTGCTATGGGAACGTAATTCATTCACGCCCTTGAAATGCTCAGTAAAATGCCTGCTAGTGTGAACGTCTGCCTTTGACCAGTAGGCATCTCAAAGCTACTTTCTATTGTGTATTAGAAAGAACAGCCTGAGTGACATCACACGCAGTAACATCCAAACTGTAGTACTTTGCAAAAGTGTTTAATGAGCTCCAGTTCGCAGCAGCGCAAATGTCTGCAACTGGCACGCCCTTGAACAGTGACCACGAAGTGGCCAAGCCCCTAGTTGAGTGAGCGTGCACTCCAGGGGGCACCTGTTGACCTTTGCTACTGTACGCCCTTTTAATGGCCTCCGTCACCCAATGTGAGAGGCGCTGTCTTGATAGGGCCTTTCCTGTAACAGGTGCGGCAAAGCAGACGAACAGTTGGTATGATTCCCTCCATTCGGCTGTTCTCTGTATGTAAGTGCGTAAAGCTCTCACAGGGCAGAGAGCCTTTAGTCTCTCCTGTTCCTGAGTAAGGACAAGGGCAGGTGGGAAGGAGGAGAGGTCAAAGTCTAGACTCCTATGGTTCAAGGTCAAGACCTTGGGAGTATAAGCGGGATTAGGCCTCAGGGTGACCTTTGACACGTCAGGGGCGAATATGGTACATAACGGATGCACAGATAGAGCGTGGAGGTCACCCACGCGTTTCGCCGAGCAAAGAGCCAGGAGAAGAGCAGTTTTATAAGATAGAAGATCTATCTTAATCTCGCTCAGAGGCTCGAATGGCGGGTCGCAAAGAGCCCCCAAGACCAGGCCAAGATCCCAACCAGGGGTCAAGGTCCTGCTGGGTGGCTTGGTTCGAAGCACACCTTTCATATATCTCATTATGATTGGATGTGCTCCAGGAGTCCTGTGTCCCCAGCCCTCGTGACAAGCAGAGATAGCTGCAAGGAACACTTTAATCGTTGAATAAGAACAACCCTTTTCCAGTAAATCCTGAAGTAAAGTTAAGAGTTGAGCCAAGTCGCAAGCATAATAAATTATATTTATTTCTGAGCATCAGGCTTCGAAAATGCGACACTTCTGTACGTATAGAGACTGTGTTGACCCGGCACGGGCATTCTGTATGGTTTTCACCACATTCACTGGTAGGCCCGAAGCCATCAGCCTGTCCTGTTCAGCTAACAGGCTGGAATTAATTCCAGTTCCTGGCCTAAGCGGCTGGACTGCAACTTCCTGTGTAAGCCTTTGTGGGTCAACCAGGTTGGGTAAAGGACCTCCACGTTGATGTGTTAACAGACTGCATTGATCGAGTCTCGTCGAAGACAGATGAAGTCTATTAATTGTATTAGATTGAGTTGGAGCAGGGAACTTATTATTTCCCTCTAAAATAGGATTTATTGGATTGAGGGGCTGCTGTTTTTGTAAACGAGCAGACCTCCTAACTCCAATTGGAGTATTACCCGTTGGGATAATGTTGTGTGGGAGCAAGTCTGATGCAGCTTTGTGAGGAAAGTCACGTGCTGCTCGTTCACCGTTCGAGCGTTACATGTCTTTCATGAATAATAAAGGGGCAGCTACAACGTGTGAACGTGGAGATGGTCCTTTGTGACTGACAGACTTAAGATCCTTTGTTGATAAGGAGCCCAGTTTCCTTTCAAAATCAGGAAGAAAAATCTGGTTCGACTCCGATCTGTCTACACACACAGTAACGTGATCACCGCCCCTGTTTTGAGGGTGTGAAATTTGTGGCCGCCTTGGGGCATCCATCGTGACTCCTCCATCCTTAGAATCTGTTGACGTGCTTTCCTGTGGTGCGAACATGTCACGTGTTCGTCTGGTTAGTGTATTGGCCGGCTCCTCGTTCACCATGGAGCGTGAGCTGGAACACGTGTCCTCTCTCACCTGTCTTCGCGAAAGGTGGAGGGTCTGTTCGCAGATGCCTCTGGGTCTGTCCTCTAGAGCCAGGTCCTAAGGCACCCTGCTGGGGTTTATTGAATAGAATGACACCCCATGAACCGTGAGGGAGGGGGATGTGCCCCCCCTTATTACGGCTGACAGGCCAGAGAGGCCCGTACGGTTGACATTATTTGTGTTGTTGTTGGTTTTTTTGGATCGTCAATAAAACAGGGATGTGCTGTTTTAGAGAGAGAGAGAGAGAGAGAGAGAGAGAGAGAGTCTTTATTGTCATTTGCACCGCATGTGGTACATGTGATGAAAACGAGATTATGTACACGGGGTCCCAGTTACATCCAACAACAAATGCAATAGAAAAACAGTAATAACATCTAGAATTAACTAAGAAAAACATCAACTAGTAATACACTAAGCCTAATATAGTGGGAATAAACAGCAGCACGAACATGAGTTTGTATGAGCAGATGGTCACAGATGAACACAGATAAACACAGCAACAAGAAAACAGATCAGCATCAGCATGATGTGATATTTTGCAGTGTTTATTTTTTATTTTATTTTAATTTATTCATGAGTCTAACAGCCTCAGGGTAGAAGCTGTTCCTCAGTCTAGTGGTTCTACACTTGATGCTCCTCAACCTCCGTCCTGAGGGGAGTGGGGCAAAGAGTGAGTGTGCTGGATGAGTGAGGTCTTTCATGATGCAGGTGGCTCTTTTCCTGCATCTGGAGGTGTAAATGTCTGTGATGGTGGGGAGACTGACTCCAACAGACTTCTGTGCAGCCTTCACCACTCTCTGTAGAGCTTTCCTCAGTCCCATTTATGAGCTTTATTCGTGCTTATGTGCAACGACATACATGATTTGATGTCACTCACAGCAGGGAGAACATGGTTTGTGCATGCAACAGAATTATCAGCCATTTGTACTTTGTTACAAATAAAGTCTGAATAAGTTGCGAACATTCCCGTTACCGCGTGGACGGGAGGTCGTATAACATGTAAATTTGGGCTTGGTTCATCAGGCACGTTTTTGACGAGTGTCCCAGCTCGCCGAGGAGGCCTTATGCCTGCTCGCTTGGCGTGGGACAAACCTGTTTTTGCTCCATGCGTGCTCGGAGCGAGGTTGGCTCGGCGGGGGTCTCTGCCGAGGTTCTTCCTCGTATGCTGGTGTAATGGGCATGACCGTGCCCGCTCTGATACTTGAACTGTCCCAGTGACACCTTTTCACTGATACTCTCAGAAAAAAGACATTGACACTATTTTATTACATTATTTTGAATCAAAACACAATAAGTCATAAGAGACTCTCTTATTCCTCTATTTTTGTGTTAATGAATAACCTTGTGTTACTTGTATAAGCATTATTGAATTCAATGTTTGTTAAGTCAAAGACTGTTTAATTCAAACTGTTTAATTCAAGTTGGAAATCCAATGTTATTTCAAAATAATGATCACTTCTTCATATGATGAATCAAACGTTGAAAGTGAATTAATGTCAGACTGAACTCGATCAGTTTTGTTAGAAGTTAGAACACAGTTTTAATCAGTTGTTTTATGAAGCTGGCTCCAGTCTAATCTGTTTCTCTGTCTTCATTCTAAATAACTTCTTCTCTGTTCTAAAAACTGATCTTCTCCTATCCGAGTGACCTTCATCCACTGGTTTGTTTGGACCAATCAGAGAAGAACAACAAGTCACTGATCACAGATCCTTCCTTAAAGTTCTAAGCTTTTGCTGGAACTGACGAAGTTTGCTGAGGTCCTCAACCCATGATGAGGTTCCCCAAAGAATTGATGATCGTCTGGTCAACACGCTAATGACCACGTCATTCAGTTAAAGACTTATAACATGCCTGTTAAGTCATCTTCAACAGCTGAAAAAGCTCCTTTATTGACATTCCTTTAAGGAACGTCTTATCTTGAAACAACACCAGGAGCTGCCGTTACTTTTGGTTCGAGTCAAGGCGCACGTCTGGAGACGCTGAGAATGGTAAACGAACTGACCAAACTGGACCGAGGGAGACTGACCATCTTCACGAGGTAACAAGTCGTCAAATGCTTTGCCAAGGGTACCAACGTGTAGCCGAGTTCAGCCGGAGAGCTGCCATGTTTCTGGTTAAACACATCAAGATAACTCCGACTCTTAACTTTTCTTCCTCCATTTTTCTCCTCCTAAACCTTTATCTTCCTAAGCCAGAAACTAAGTTAATGTACCTGCAGAAATGAGTAAAATATCATCCTTCACTTGTTCTGTTGTTCCTATATTTCATCTGTGCTGAAGTTAATTATAGGAAAAATAATCAACCAATCATGTACAAATGTGTGATGTAATTTACAATTATGTTAAATAAATGGTCCAGTCCTGCTGTGCCAACATAAGTTTAACGTTTCCTGTGAATTACATCTGGTCAAGGTATAGAATTATTGGTATTAAGCTGAAAAAGAGAGAACTCGTTTAATTAATGATGTATTTTTGTGTCAGTCTAAACCCTGCCAATTTATACATCTAAAATATAGGTAAGTCAGTAAACTGACTCCTTCCTATATTACTACATTGGTGGCCCGTACGGGTGAATTCACTGCTGGAGTAAGCCTCAAACCATGGTCTTCTCCAAAGAACTGATGATCGTCTAGTCACACGCTAAGGACACGTCATTCAGTTAAAGACTTATAACATGCCAAGTTATAAGCCATCTTCAACAGCTGAAAAGCTCTCTTTTATTGACATTCCTTTAAGGAACGTCTTATCTTGAACAACAGCACCAGGAGCTGCCGTTACTTCGGTTCGAGTCAAGGCGCACGTCTGGAGACGCTGAGAATGGTAAACGAACTGACCAAACTGGACCGAGGGAGACTGACCATCTTCACGAGGTAACAAGTCGTCAAATGCTTTGCCAAGGGTACCAACGTGTAGCTTTAATCGGCCGGAGAACTGCCATGTTTCTGGTTAAACACATCAAGATAACTCCCTAAAACTCTTAACTTTTCTTCCTCCATAAATCTTTCCTATTTCTTTTCCCTCTCAACCTAAGCTGGAAACTATATTTTTTAAGTTAAAGAGCCCACAGACTAAATATGCTTAACATCTAATATTTATGTCTGTTGTGTTAAATTTAAGTGTGCTGACGTATTTGAATTGAAAGAAAGTGAAATCATGTCAATCAAGTGTAATGGTGTTAATTTAGTTGATTTTATTTTAAATAAATGATAGTGTCTCTTTGACATATCAAACTAAGTTAACGTCTTTGTCACTTAATGGCTTTGTGTATTTATCCATCATAAAGATCACAGAAATATTGGGTAAACTGAAAAAGAACAGAATCCGTGAACATTTACTATTCAATCTGAATAAGTAGATTAATTAAGGATAAAGAGGTCAGTATTTAATATTGACCTCCTCATTAATGAATGAGTGAATTACATCTGGTCAAAGTATAGAATTATTGGTATTAAGCTGAAAAAGAGAGAACTCGTTTAATTAATGATGTATTTTTGTGTCAGTCTAAACCCTGCCAATTTATACATCTAAAATATAGGTAAGTCAGTAAACTGACCCCTTCCTATATTACTACATTGGTGGCCCGTGAACAGGTCTCTGAAAGATTAATATTTAATATTTCTGTACTTTGAATGTTGGCATAATTTTGTCCAAGTTTTTAGACTCTGAAAACGATAGTTTTTTGGCTGGGAAAGTGTGTCATAGCTGCAGGAAACTGCTGGTTAATGTCACTTGTAGCTGAGGAATTGTCTTTACTCAACTTTTAAACGTGTGTTGAAGTTTTTGGGTTAAAATTTGATGTTGCTGTGTGGTTCTGGTTCTGGGTCGTTTGGACTCTTTGCTGACGTGTCACAGATAAAAGCGCATCTACGTTTGACCGCCGTGTCAAAACTGTGCCTATAAGAGCTTCATAGTTCATCTGAAAATTGCTGTCGAGTGGTATCGTTACATTTTAAGCAGGAATAATAGCATTTTGTGTCTGAAGCTGTCGGATCTGGTTCTGACCCGGTCCAGTTGTTAGCTCTGACGTGTTGCTGCAGATACGGTAAAAAGTCCGTGTTGGCGACATTTATCTTGCTATTTTTACTGGGCGCAGCTTGGTAAAACTGTTCTGATGTGAAACGATTCGTTCACAGAATTTTTGTGGTGAATTTTAGCGTTTTATGAGTTGAAAAAGAGTCTAGGTTTGATAAGCTAAATGCTGACGCTACGTTCATAACATCTGTTGTCATGCTGTGGTTGGTTCAAGGTGATCACGTGATACACAGTTGATCGTCAAATTTCAGTTTTGTTCACA
This sequence comes from Garcialebias charrua, assembly GCA_038048925.1. Taxonomy (NCBI): domain Eukaryota; kingdom Metazoa; phylum Chordata; class Actinopteri; order Cyprinodontiformes; family Rivulidae; genus Garcialebias; species Garcialebias charrua. The sequence continues at coordinate 12,527 of JBBPBX010084793.1, forward strand.
CAATTCTGACAGATTATCTGGCTTGTTTCGTTTTTAGGCATAAAATATCGTCAGAAACTGTTTAACCGCGGTGTTTTGAGATATTTAAAGGGGTTTTAGAGCGTTTAGACGTCGGTAGAACTCAAACGTCCGACTGCACGCACGTCCCTAAATGCAACACGAATGACACGTCAACGGAAGTGACGTAACCCAGATAGAGAAAAAAAGGAAAAAGATCGTTTCTTTTTATATCTAAAAGTTCACAGAACTTGTTCTAAACATTTTAAACAAATCCATTCGTTTCTTAAATGAACGTTTGTTTAGGCGATTGTCACATCCAGGCTATAACTCATCCCAAAAGTTGACGTTTATCCGATTTAGTTTAAAGCTACGGCTAAATGCTAAAAGGTAGTCAACGTGGCCTTAGAGCCAACAGCGCCTCTATAGCGGCCAGAATGAGTAATTACAGTCACATTGTGGTAAATTTCAGCTTTGAAAACCTGCAATCTGCTGGTTTAAAAGTATGAGAACAAGAAACATTTACACAGAATAGATGCTAAACCCTCTGCATTTATTTTAAAACAACATCTTTTAAAGTTATTCTGTGCACTCCAGTTTATTTTAAATAAAAAGTTTAAAATAACAAACAAAAAGCTTCTGCTGACTTGATTTTCACAAAAATCAAAACAAAGATAGCAGAACAAATTTGAGGATGTCAAATAACCACAAATACAAAAACTCCAGTTTATTTTGAATAAAAAATATTTAAAATAACAAACAAGAAATCCTTTTTTCACTCCTGATAACTGTCAAAATACTGCAAAACAGTTTAGCCAAACTGCAATACATCTTTTTAAGGCATGATGGAGCAGCTTCCTGGGAACATTTTAGTGTGAATATTGCAGTTATTTCAAATCTTTTAAAAAGTTTTTGAGTAAGTAAAACGAAAATCATGCTTGTGTTAGTTAGTAACTGTTGTTAAAAAATAAGTTATATTTAAAGTTAACACTGCTTGCATTTAACTTTTACAATTCATTTAAGGGTAAACCCTGAAAGAAGGTACCTATGAATAGAAATACTTATTACACGGTGAAACACTTAAACCACACAGCTGGTTAGTTTGATTGACTCAATGCCACATTTAAAAGTGAAGATTTATTTGCACACATTAAAATACGAACTGTCTTATTGATTTCACAAAAATCAAAACAAAGATGGAAGTTCAAGAAGGTGCGCGTCCAAGGCTCATACAGTATGTGCCTCTAGTAGACTCATACATCACAGGGTACCAAGAGGGACCCCGAAGCCGAGGACCTGCTCCCCCTGCACCTCGCACAGAGAGAAAATCTCTCTCATTGTGTGGTGACTACTTAGCTGCCCGAAATGTCTTGCAGGAAAAAGATGAACATCCTTTGCATTTCTTTGACAGGATTTTCAAGGCGTATGCAGGCGACATAATGGAACCGGGACTTGAAGAGCAGACGCTTTTCAAATCTGTTTTCAGAAATAATCTAATCTCTGATATTAGATTCAAGTTGCCATTGTACACCTGGTGTCAATTAGAAGTAACATCTTTGGATGAAATCAAACAGGGTGCTGTTACGGTCTTTGAGGCTCACATGCAAAGCAAAACACCCTCTGAGGTGTGCCCAGGTCAAAAGGTCGTATCCCAGTCGCTAAAAATAGAAGAGGTTCTCTCTCCTATAGAAAGCGAGAATAAACGCTGTCGTATCAAAGGCCCTCTGACCTCAGAGGAGATGGAGAACATACGTCGGTTGTTAGAAAGGTTGGATAATGCAAGCAAGAATAAACAAGATTTTAAAACTGACAAACAACGAAAGGTTGGTGCCAGCTGGAACAGTGACTCACAATGGTTTAAAGGGAGCCCCGCTCCTAAAGCACCTCAGATTGAAGAATCTGAGACAAGCAACGAACCACAAAAGGTAGGTGTTCACTCTTTAAGAGACCCAAAATGGTTCCGAACGAACCAGGTGGGTGAAAACCAAGGTCTACCGGTGGGTGAACTTCAAAAGAAATTGAAGTATGAGGACCTAAACTCATGTAACAATGCGTGGTCCCAACAGAAACCCCCGAGCCTCGGAACTGCACCTCCCGCGCCTCGAACGGAACAGTTCGAGACATGCAAAGTGTCACGAATGTCCCAGAAAAATGGCCAAACACCTCTATGCTCGGAAGAGACAGAGGAAGTAAGTAGTTTGTTAGTAGATTTGAATGTTACAGTGCTTGACCAACCTGATACAATGAGTGACGTTATCATTGATAATGACACTATCAACATTGACCTACCTGGAGCAATGTGCAGCACTATCTTTCACAAAAACTCAGAGCTCACGGTTAACAACAATAACATCGACACAGATGCCACAGATGTTGACAATAAATATGTTGACAGCAAACAAAATGCTGACAGTCAACAAGATCCTGAAGGTCATGACGGTGTCTGTCTAACAGATGGTATCGCAGAAGGCACGGATGACTCCCCAACCGAGAGCACAAGCCCGGTAAGTGAACCTTCAAATACAGGTGAGGCAGAAGAGACACAACAGTTGGACCAGACTCTGGCCCAACATGCGAACCTCCTCTGTGAGCTAAAACAATCAGCACTCACTGAACACTACCTACCACAGGTAGAAGAAGGTGTGGAGATCCACGGATCCTACACCGAAGACGCTGTACTGTCCTCTGGGACAGATAAATCGGCAATC
>JBBPBX010084794.1:0-15230 GCA_038048925.1 Garcialebias charrua
ATGCAATATGCTCACACTGTTTGCTTTCTTTGCTATTTATAATTTTTCGATGACATCGCAGACTCGCCCACTGTAACTTTGCGCTCTTTACACAATTATTTTCTCAGGAGAGTCGGAAAATGTGCTCTTCATTTTTAACATTTCCCTTTTTTTGCCAGGAAAAATAATCAATTCTTGAGCATGTCCAGGGCTCAAACTCTTCGTTACTCCAATATAAAAAAAAAAGTCACTCAGTCTTACACTGAATTATTCTGAGTTTCATTTAATTCCATGTGATATTTTGCTAACACAAACAAATTATAAAAGACAAGCTCAAATATGCCTGCCTGCTTATGCAGGATAAGCACTATAGTTCAATGTTATTGAACTATAAACAAAATTATTCCTATTTATTTTAAATATAACATGTTGAGTTGAACAACGCCCATAGCTGGAGCTGCATTTTATAAAATCAAGGAGCATAGGAAAACAAAATCAAACCTGTGTATGTAAATGTCTTCCATTCAGCCATAAGCGCTCTAATTTAAAAAAAACTACACCTTGAGTTTTTAATTATGGAACATATAGGCATGGGAAAAGTCAAATATTCTCTGCTGGTTTATGGTTATTGTGGATTTTTGCTGCACTCTAATTAAACTTTTCTTGTTCTTTATATCATAAGATGAGATTTTCATCTGTGTTAACCTTAAAGAGCTCATATGTGTGCAAACTGACTGCTGACAGCCATTCAAATAATTAAAACCCAGTTTGGAGCCAGCTAATTAAAACTCAGAAATCTGTTTGGCTCTGCTGAAGGCCACCAGACATCGTAAGGCTTGCAGCTGGTTTTTACTCTTTTAATAAATTTCTGGCACATAAAGCCTAACCCCTCATAAAGATGAGTAATATTGATATTTTTTAGACCAGTCACAGGTGAAACAAGGCTTTCTTTCTGGCTGTTTAACCAGCCATTTAAGTTTGACCTGCCGCAGCTTGATGGGACCCTTTACGCTGAGTTTACTGCCCTGAGCCTGGCTGGCAGCCAGAAAAAGCCTCCCTCACTGTGGGAAATGTGCAAAGATGTGATTGTCTGGGATACCGTCAGCAGTCTGCTCGGTAGACGACTCACGCATGTGCGAGTAAAACCCCAAACACTGAGGAGTGTTTTCAGCCAGGTTCAGATTTTAGCTGGCTAAAAACAAGAAAAAAGTCGTAGCATTCGTTGAAGGAATGTGTATTGCTCAATGCCTTTCCTGCCAAAGTTTTAGACTGAGATCATCTTATGTTGAGAAATGGAGTTATAGCTGTTTTGGTCAAACCTTGAAAATATTTGCAGTCTATTGGAAGATTATAAGATTTTAGTTAAAACTTGGAAAAGTTGTTGTTAATGGTTGCCAGCTATCATCGCACCAGAGTTTAGCTGAAGATCTGTATACCGTATTTTCCGGACTATAGGTCGCAGTTTTTTGCCTAATTTGCATGCCCTGCGACCTATAGAGAGGCGAGACCTGTTTATGGATTTTTTTCCCATATTTTTTGACCAATTTTTGGCTCACATATGACAGTTTTTCATTTTGGCAAAATATGGTGCAGTACCACTTTTGTCCGCTAGGGTATACCGACCGTTCCCACCTCATGTGTCCGAAGGTAGCCTCCTCTGTTCGGACTGACTCTGTCGCAGCCCTGCCTCCTGCTCTGGAGGTGTTAGCTGTGTTTGTTAGCAAGATAAGTCAAGAACCACAGGACAGATTTTTATCAAACTTACAGAAATTATTCACTGTATGGACATTTACAAGTGACTAGCTTTATGAGATGTTTGAGATTGAATTTTTTTTTTAACGTTTTATAGACGTAAACGTGTCGCGTTAGCTTCGGGTTATTTTCCTGCTACTATTTGTCTAAATAACTCATAAATCACACTGCGGATTTTCTTGAATCCTACAGAAAGTAATTATTTGGGGTTTATTTATAAACTGTTAGCTGTTGGAGTTATTTGAGACAAAATTTGCTGTTTTATTTCCGTGTATATTTTAGCAAATAGCTCATAAACCACTCAGCGGATTTTCTTTCAGCTTACAGAAAGTAATTATTTGGTGTTCATTTACAAACTGTTAGCTATTGGAGTTGTTTGAGATAAAATTGGATTTATTCATAATTTATTTTCGCAGTGCACACGACCGTTTGGAAGACGTCAAAACGAAACAATTTAAATCCAGCAGATTTGACCATTTCGTGAATTTATTAAGGAACGGTTAAGTTCAGGAACCCTTGTGCTAAAATGTCAGCTATAATTTTTAGCAAACAAATACAGTAATTGTTTTTAGCGTGTTAATCTTCTTAAAGCCTTGCTGTGCACTCCTGTGGCAGACATTTGCAGCAGAGCTAAACACTCGGACCACATTTCCGGGTTGTCTCAACGGTGACGCATCACGTCAGCGGTGGATGACGCGTTACGTCGGCGGTGACATAGGTGCGACCTAAATAAAGGTGCGACCCGTTTATAGATTTTTCCAATTGATTGCCAATAATTGGACAAAGCCATCTATATAACGGTGCAACCTATCAGGCGGAAAATATGGTAACTGGTTAAGTTATGGCCAGGGGCAATTCTAGAATCTGCCCTTGGTCTGGGGGTCCTCCCACAGAAATTTTTGAATAAACAAGATTTTCATTTTCGGCATTCTGGTGTATTTTAATGTGTTGTTAAACATCTACATTTACCTATACAGGTATAAGTAAACTCTTGATTCAGTAATTATTTTAGCGAGCAGCAAGAAGTAACCTGACCAACAGTTCTCCTTGTTTGAATAGAGCGTGCTCAGCTTCTCTCACGCATCCCTCCACCACCCTCAGCTCCTGCAGGTGACAGGTGTTTCAATTCAGGACAAATTGAGGTCGCCAATCGGTCAGTTGCTGACAAGCCTATTGGGTTGATTGACAGGTGGTATCAAGGATCCAGCTTTTGTCGGATCAATCATAGATTGATAAAATCATGGATATGACTGGCCCGTTTAAGAGTGTCATCATTTATTACATATTTATTCAATATTTTGGTGACTAAGGTTTGAGAAGTGAGTTTCTTTACAAAATACTAAAGATGCTTTCTTCATTTTTCAGGGGCGCTGACAAAATTTAAGGGCGCTTGAGCAACCCCCCAAAAAAGGCTAAAATCACCACTGGTTATGGCCATACTGTATTTGTGACAGTTAATGTCGATCAGTTGTGGCAGCTGCATTGAATGGTGTTGATTTGAAAAGTCCTTCACGTGCAGATGTGAAACCAACGATTACTTTCTCCTTCGGTGATTCATGACGTATTTTGCTGACAGTACAGAAAGACAAAAACATACGGTAATGGCTCTACCATGTTAGTGTTGGGTAATAATCAAAAGCGGCTCGACAGGTGGGGGTACCAAAAAAAAGAAGGCATTTTTGTCATCCAGATGTTATTTGCTTGAAGGAGGGGAAACCCTGCAGCTGCTTCAGTCCAGCTGCAGGGTCACTCTGATGTAATTTATTCTCATTTAAACTGTGTGGTCTTATTAAACAGAAAGGACTAACACAGAATGTAAGACTGGGCCACATTTTTGTGAAGCAATCGCTTTACAGAACCTTGAAAGTCGTCCAGACTCCACTCACTCTTTTACACCCTCACAGTGTCAGTCCTGGATGACACAGAAACATTGTTTCTTTACTTCTGGATACTTTGCACTACTTTTGTCCTGGTAGGAAACTCATTCCCCCTTTCCAATTTCTCCTAGTTGCAGCTTCATTTTGTCAGTCTGCAACTAGAAATACAGAGCAGGAGCGTATCAGTGTCATTGTTGTGGTCACCCAGTTGACATCTGGCTTCAAGCTGTGGTCAAAAGCTGCTGGAGGTGTGAGCAAACTTTGACATCTTCAGTAGTTGTGTATATTTTGTCACAATAATTTAAATGGACTTGGTAGCAAGTTCCAAATCTAGTAAAATATGCGAGTTGCCAACTGTTATTTGAAGATTAGGATTTGAGACTTGTTTTTTCTTTTAGGGATCAAGAGGTCAGTCATCTTTAGTCCAGTTGAATGGCTAAATGATCTGTGTCTTCATCTCTAAAGAAACAAGGGTTCATATCCCTGCAAACAACAGGTTGTAGGGTCACTGAGAACATTTTGGGATCCTGTTTACTTTTTGCCCCTGTGCAGTTGAGCATTTCTGCCCATTTCTGCAAAAACAGCTCTGAAGTTATTGATGTCACTTTTCAGTCCAGATTAGGTAAAGAACTAAAAAAGGGTTTTCATTTAGAGTCAGAGTCAGAGTCAGAGAGTCAGAGAGTCTTTATTGTCATTTGCACCGCATGTGGTACATGAGATGAAAACGAGATTATGTACACGAGGTCCCAGTTACATCCAACAACAAATGAAAGAGAAAAACAGTAATAACATCGAGAACTAACTAAGAAAAACATCAACTAGTAATACACTAAGCCTAATATAGTGGGAATAAACAGCAGCACGAACATGAGTTTGTATGAGCAGATGGTCACAGATGAACACAGATGAACACAGCAACAAGAAAACATATCAGCATCACCATGATGTGATATTTTGCAGTGTTTATTTTAATTTTATTTTTATTTATTCATGAGTCTAACAGCCTCAGGGTAGAAGCTGTTCCTCAGTCTAGTGGTTCTACACTTGATGCTCCTCAACCTCCGTCCTGAGGGGAGTGGGGCATTTACAGGTAGTCCTCGACTTAGGACAGGGTTCCATTCCTGCGCGGCATCGTAAAGCGAATATCAACGTAAGTCGGAACATACGTACACACTGAACCATATACGTACAGTACTGTATTTTACGAAGCACTTAGCCTATCCTAACACAGTACCCTACATAATTATCAAAAACCACATACATTTGCGAGCCATAATGAAGGGGAAAAAAAGAGTTAATTTCTTACTGGTATGCTGGTGAAGCCGTTCCTCCATCTCTCCTCCGTATTCTGTATTGCGTTTACGTCGTAAAACCGCCGTCCAGCTCGGTCCATCCTCCGTACGTATTCGTTTACGACGTAAAACCGCGTTCATGGTACACACAGTAACAGTAAGTTGTACTATGTACAGTTTTGTTTTGTTTTTTGAATGTCCAGAGGACCAGACTTAGCTTTTTTAGAGAGTACAGGGCAGCTGTAGCCTCCGCAGCTAGTAAAACCGGAAAACAGAAACTGCGTAACTCAACTTTTCAAAATAAAAATTTCAAAATATATATATGTAATTGAATAATAATGATGTATAGTAAGGTATTTAAACACTTACTGAGCCACCATTATTGGATGCGCAGTTTAGCAGACTTTAATCTTGCACAAACTGCCACCAAAGTGCGAGTTCTTCCTTTTTCCGATACTAAGTTGTTTTTACTGTGATTAGACAAGAAATGTAATTTCACGCTTAGACTCAACTTATATTGGTCTACCAAAAAATAGACCTTTTATTGAAACTATCACAAGAATTACATTAAACATTTGTATCGATATTAGCTCTGATTTAATAACTACGTTGACAAGAATTCAAATTAAAACAAACAGACAGTTGGACCTTTCTGTTGGCACATTACTTAAAGTTTACCATGATGAAAACAAACATATTAAATACTTATGGAAAATAAGAAATAGGAGGAAGGAGTTCTGGAGCTAAGTTAAGCTAAAGTTAATTATTTTGAAAACAACCAGGGTGGCAAGCTTTCCCATACGGATCTTAGCTGGGCTTCTCACACGTGCAGCATACAAACAAGCCTCTTTACCTGGTGACGAGACGTCTTGCGAGGTGAGGACTGAGAAGTTTGTGGACACTAACGGACTGTGTGGTCCAGTGAGCGTCCAGATGACTTCGTGCGTGTATGACTGGGTCAGACGAGCGGGAGCACGCGTTCACCGGCAGGAACAGACTCCAATCGCACTGGTTGAACTTTCAAAATAAAACTTTAGAAAACAAATTCTTCAGAAAGGAGAGTGAATGGATCAAAGTAAGGCTTTACTATGATCCCAGCTGAGACGTGGGTCGTTGACACCTGACCGGGACGTCTCCAGCTTTCAGAGAGGAGAGCAGGTTGACTCTTCGTTCTCCTCCAAACTCTAACTTCCAAATAGGAAGTGCCCATTATATGGGGGAGGTGGGGTCTCCCCACCTCCTCAACGGCTACAGGCTGGTTAACAAAATAAAAGATGGAAGTATGATCCCATAGGCAGAAAGTCTCTTGACGGACAACAGGAAAACTGTTTACATAAACAGCCAGGTGGCCTGCTTGCAAGCACAGAAAATGTTATGGCTAACTTCATAGACAAAACAGAGAAGGCTGCAAGAGAACAGCTCTTACCCTGACTTCTGCCTTAGCGACAGAGTCTTGCTTGCTTTTGCAGAAATAAAACCAGCAGAAGGTCAAAGCTCATGAAAGTAACAGATCATCATTAAAAATGACAAAAATATACTGTAGATCAATTCTGAATTAACACACATTAAAGAGAAAGTTCAATCTGATTAATTAGTGTCCATTAATTCATAATAATTGTAAAAATATATAAGTGTCCATCTGTCTCCTTGAGGGCTTCAAGAAGGTGTAACCCTTAGAGTTTCAGAGAGATGTGGAGAGGTGTACTTGAAGGTCAAGACAAAGGCCTATATCACTACAGTCCCCCTTTTTGGAAGTCATCGCCTGTCCTTGGGGATGAGTTCCAACACGAAACGATACCACCGAATGTCTCTGACCTTTATGTAATCCAGCAAGTGGAAAAAAAAAATTTCAAAAATATACTCCCATAATGTTTTTGGAAATTCCATACTGTTCGTAGGTAATCCCATTGCGGCAAGCTTTCAATCCTTTGGAAAACATAGTCTGTTAACCCATGGAAAACTGAGTCTGTGATCCCTTGGAAAACAAAGTCTTATAATCCACAACGGTAAATCCACAACGATGGGGGTTATTGATTTCATCAGCAAGAATGGTTTTTAATCAGCATGTAGAGGGGATCCCTCGATTGAAGCAGAGGAGGCGGGCCTTGGATGAAGGTTGAAGACCAACGTTGGATCAGCAGGTCCCCACATCGAAGGTTGCAGGCTGGATGGCTTCCAGTCGGTGCCACCCTGGTTCAATGTGTCATGCAATTATGTGGTTTTAGGTGGGCTTATGATTGGGATTCTACATTAAGCCTTACCTATATGCACCTGGTATGTAAGCTATCATGGATTAGATCAGCTACAATTACCAATTAAGGGGTGGATCAATGCTGTAAAAATCAGAAATAGGGATCTATACCTATAGAAATGTGGAGGGCTTCTGTAACGAAGGCCTCTTCTTTCAAACTATTCCTCCATTCATTATTTAGTTTAGGTTAAACTAAAAATAAAAAATGAAACTAGTTTGGTCTAAATGTCTGTTGTCTTTTAGACGAACGACGCAAGATTTGGTAATCCCTAAAAATTTTGAAGTCTATGGCGAGACTCATCAAAATGAATAGATCTAGAATAGAAACGATCGAATCGGTTCTACCTAAATGATTGGGAGATCAGTGTAGATTATAGTACCTTAAGTAGTATTAATCTACTATGACTCATCAAAGATTGAGATCTTTAACAAAATGAACAGCATGTTGGCATAGTTAAAATCCATTTAAGTCTTCAACTTATCAACAATCAAAACCTCTTTTGGCTGGGAGTGTTCAGAAAACAATAACAACTTCAATAACAACAAAAGTAGCAATTAAGCAACTAAAAACAACGTTTCACTACGTCAAACTCACTCTGGTCGTCAGATTCCAATGTGTCACACACGAGAAATACAGTCTAAACTGATTAGTTTATTTACTAACCTGTGTTTGGACGACCTTATTTTCCCATGAAGTCTGTGAGTGTGCGAGCTCTTTGTCGTTTGTGGGGTTATTGAAATCTTTGTCCTTGACATGGGCATGGCCTAACATCACCCCCCTGTGGTCATGAGGGACCAAGCACACGGGTGTGGACGTCCGTCCATGGGCACGAGTTAGGATGCCATTGTTTAGTTTAAGCTGTTCGCGCAGTTTATGGGGAACCTTGTACAGGAACCTTATAGGTCTCGGCCAACGTACCTCTGTACGTTTACCTCTTTCTGCGTAATGCAGGTGTGTCACAACTGTCGGCGCCGTCGCAGGCGTGTCTCTGTCGTTGTGATGTATATCTTCCCACTTCATGAAAGAAGAGGTGCTCTTTGAGTCTGTAAGAACTATGTCATCTCTGAGCAGTTCTAGATTCAAATGCTCTTGAACCAAGGTTTCATCGAAAACTTGGCTGATAACTGAATTACCTGTCCCAGAGGACAGCACAGCGTTCTCGGTGCGTGATCCTTGGACCTCTACACCGTCCTCTACCTGTGGTAGGAAGTGTGAGTCTGCCCCCCTTTCGTTTAAGGAGGGGTCCTCAAAATCAGTAACAATGAAGTCCAAGTGACTGTCAGAGTGTTGTAGACTGTCACCTTGTGGGCTCAGATGTCCTTGAACCAAGACTTCACTGAAAGCTTGGCTGTTTGCCGAATTACCTGTCCCACAGGACAGTACAGCGTCATCGGTGTGGGACTCTTGGATCTCCACACCTTCATCTACCTGTGGTAGGAAGTGGTCAGGGAGTGCTGAAGGTGTCAGCTCGCAGAGGAGGTCCTCGTGATGGGCCAGAGTCTGGTCCAATTGTTGAGTCTCCTCTGTCTCACCTGTAGTTGAAGGTTCACTTACCGGGTCTGTGGTCTCGGTTGGGGAATCCCATGTGACCTCAGCGGTACCTGTTGTTAGACAGTCAGTGTCCTGACCTTGAGGAGGTACCACGATTGGCAGTGGACTGCTCACTGTGGTCCACATTGTCTGATTGCCATAATTTATAATTGCTTCAAAGCGATTTATAAAATCCTGGCCAACCACAAATGGAGTCTGGAGTGAGTCAAGTTCAGACACATATACCGGATGGTATAGTGACATTTCGCCAATCTGCATGTGAACCATGGCTATTAGGGATGTGCTCGTCTCTGCGAGGCCTTCTTGTTCACCATAAGTGTATTTCACAAAGGGTATTTGCCTGCCAACATCGTTAGCGGCGGTCCTTAGCTCCTCAAACAGTTCGGCAGACATGATAGACACGTCTGAGCCGCTAACCAGGAGCGCTTCTTGCTCTAGGACCCCTTCCAATGTGAGTGGGAGGTAAGCTCTCTTAGCTTTACCCCTTCTTACAAAGTGACACAGAAACCGTTCAGGTTTTTCCACACGTGTCTGTGTACGTGTGACTCTGTCTGTGTAATCATCGTCGCTGTCAGCATCATGATGGCTGTCTGCCTCATGACCTTCAGGATGTGGATTCTCAGCAATTTGTTTGCCGTCAGTATTTATGTCAGTGTTGACGTTGTTGTTGTCAACTGTGTGCACTGAGTTGTTGCAAAAGACAGTGCTGCGCGTCGCTACATCAGGATGAACAACGTTGTTTGTGTTATCATCAAGGACAACGTCACACGTTGTGTCAGCTTGGTCAACCACTGAAACATTCAAACCATTTGACAAACAACTCACAACCTCAGTCACGTTCTCGCGCGGAGGCGCTGTTTCCATAATCTGGAGCATACGTGACTCATTGCATGTCTCAAACTGTGCAGTTCGAGGGCCTGGGGCAGGAGGGCCGCTTCTCGGGGGTACATGTCGGGACAGACCATTTTTCAAAAGGTCACGGTTCCCAGACATCAACTTCTCTCGAAGTTCACCCACTGTGAGACCTAGGGGAGAACTCTTTTGGTTCGATCTGAACCATCTCGGTTCATCTAGAGAGCGAACATCTGCCTTTTGTGGTTCATTGCTCATCACAGGGTTTTCAACCTGAGACGAAAGAGGAGCAGCCTCAAAAACTGACGCAGCATATTGTCTTATCACTTCCATAGAATCTTTTTTGCAATCAACCAGAAAACGAACACATTTCATTTGAAAAGGCATAAGATTCATAATGAAAAGACGTTTAAACACCACATTTTCCTCCAAATCAGGGACAGTTTTATTCCCTGTGTAAACAGAGAGGAGCCTGTCATAAAACACCAGGGGATGTTCACCTGGCGCCTGAAGGACGTTCTTTGCAGCTAAGTGCCTATCAAAGGATGCACCCGTTAGAACGTCCATCTTCCTACTGATTTTCTGTGAAAAATCAAGGACAGTCGGTCTTATATCACAGTGGATAGTCTCACCATGTGATGCCAAGATGTGAAATTAAATAAAAATCAGTGATTCCCATTAATTTGTCGACCTGTGACAAGGTCAAACAAAATTGGCTGTTATTGTGTGATTGTGAAAATCAAGACAAAAGATGCCTCATGTGTGGTATTTTAAACTTGCAGTCTAAAAACACAGGGACAGAGATCTAGTTCTGCACAGAATTGACGATAAGAGTGTCAAGGCTTATCAAAAACAGACATGTCTGTATTAAAATCTGTGTAACTGTTCTGCCATCAACATTTGATTTCCTGCGAAAATCAAATTAAAAGGGTGCTGTGAGTACGATATTTCAAAATGAGTCCCGTTTAAAACAGGAACATTGAACATGTACAAATTACAGGAAGACTGCGTCTTCTAATGTAACCAGCAGGGGGCACAGCGCTGGAAGTGAGTTTATCACAGCGACTGTAATTTCTCTATCTGACCGCTATAGAGGCGCTGTTATCACCAGCGAGCGAAGCTGCAGTTTTTTAGCCCACAGACATCTAACACGGATGAAAAGCATCAAGCAGACAGACCCAAAGCGTTACGTGGTACAGCTTCAGAGCCCCAGGCTCACAAAAACGAAATCATGTGAGCAAAATCGGTTGAACTGTGAAACCTTTTAAACTGCGTTTAAAAGAAATAAGGTCGGTCCTCATAAAACCGGCAAAATCGGTGTCACGTGACCTGGTCACATGGCGATCGGCAGTCAACAGAGCAACAGACTCAATCCACCCATCAAAACCACAAAAACACCGCGTTTAAACAGTCTTTTCAATGACAGTAATGGACAAACAAGCCTGAAACTTGTCTGGGACAAGTAGCTGAAGTGAAAATTGACGAGGAGCGGGGCATCACCCACTGCGCATGCGTCAACACATACAGCGTAAACGACCAATCACAGCGAAGACAGAACTGTAGTTCCAAAACCCAAGTGTTCATGGGAAATTGTGTCTTCCAAACCTAACGCCGCCCACGTGCGACGTGCCGTTCGAGCGGTGCGTTCACGGACCTGCGGTCTCTTGAACTCTAGCGAGGAACGGACTTTTTAACGTTCTAAAACAGTCATAAATATCGCAAAACACCGCGGTTAAGCCAGTCTTCGACGATATCACGCGCATAGAACTCAAACAACACAAATAAACTGTTAGAAATGTGTGCAAAAATGAATCTGACAACCAGAGTCTACAGAAACCAACGTTCTTGAACGCGACACACAATGGACCAATCACAGCGTTTTAAGCAGCCATCTTGTCTCGGTACCGTTTAGCATTATAGCTCGGCTCAAAGTACTGGACTCTCTTCCACAAAATAAACGTATTTTTACACCGCAGAAAATACTGTCAATGAGCTGAAACACAACCAAGCTAACCCTCACGCCCCCAGGGGAGGCAGCACTCTAACTGTGTACAACAACGGACTTTACGTCAAACGGAACCGGAATACATCCGGTCCCAGCGGAGTGGGTTTTCCCGAACCTCGGCAAACAACACGTTGTAACAGATTAGGTAAAATGGAGCAGCAAATGTGTGAAACAGACCTTCAACAATAAATCGCAGATGTAATAGAATGAAACAGTCGTGACACGGCGGTCACAAAATGAACAATGCATGCAGCCTCGTGACACGTAATGAAACGTCTCACAAAAACAAACAAAACATTTATCACTCAGCAGCTTCAAACAGACGTTGAAATGTGAAATATAAAATAATTCTATCGGCAAAATAATCCAGACAATGCCACGATCAGCAACTCCCGGACACTCCACCAGCCAGAACTATTCTTATAAGACCAAAACCAGGATGCAAAACTAATGCCAACAACACCGTAACAAAAATAAGCTACAAAAACAACTTATCAATTTAATCTTTCAGCAGACCCGTACGCGGCCACCAATAAATGTAACAATATAGGAGTTATTAGTCAGTTTACTGACTTACCTATAGTTTAGACGTGCAGGTATGAGCAGACTTTTATCTGCACAAACTTGCCACCAAGTTCACGGGGTCTCAACTTTTTCAGAATAAATCAACAAATCTAACGATGTGATTAGCCAGAAATGTAATTTCACGCTTAGACTTCAATTTATGTTGGTCTACCAAAAAAATAGACCTTTTATTGAAACTATCACAAGAATTACATTAAACATTTGTATCGATATTAGCTCTGATTTAATAACTACGTTGACAAGAATTCAAATTAAAACAAACAGACAATTAAAACTTAACTGTTGGCACATTACTTGACAGATTAATAGCTTATGAAAAATAAGAAATAGGAGGAAGGAGTTCTGGAGCTAAGTTAAGCTAAAGTTGTTTACTTTGAACCAGACTGGGTGACACCGTTTCCCCCACACGAGCAGACTGCTGGGCTCCCGCACGCTCAAACACACCACGGCTCATTACCTGTTGGAGGTTCGTCTCTTGGAGACAAGAGTGGAGAAGTTTGTGGACACACACGTGGATGGGTTTGTCCAGTGGCCGTCCAGTTGGACTTCAGCGTGAGTGTGCTGATTCACGATACGAGGAACTCGCCTCCCTCGGCAGGGACCAACGGTCGAGCGCACAGACTGACTTTCAAAATAAAACTTTAGAAAACAAATTCTTCCAGAAGTGTGACAGGATCACAGTAAGGCTTTGCTATGATCCTAGCGGAGACGTGGGTCGTTGACATATGACCGGGCCGACTCCAGCTTTCCCAGGGAAGAGAAACAGTTGCAAGTAGTTCTCCTCCAAAAACTAAAGGCAAATGCAGGAAGTGCCCATTTATAGGGAGGCGGGATCTGAACCACCTCCTGGATAACTATTGGCTGGTTATAACAAAATAAAAGATGGAAGTTTAATTCCATAGGCAGAAAGTCTCTTGACGGACACCAGGAAAACTGTTTACATAAAATCGGCCAGATGGCCTGCCTGTGAACACAGCTAATGTTATGTCTACTTTCACAGACAAAACAGAGAAGGAAGCTGAACAGCTAACAGTTTACCCTGAACTGTGTCTTAGCGACAGAGTCTTGCTTGCTTTTGCAGAAATAAAACCAGCAGAAGGTCAAAGCTCATGAAAGTAACAGATCATCATTAAAAATGACAAAAATATACTGTAGATCAATTCTGAATTAACACACATTAAAGAGAAAGTTCAATCTGATTAATTAGTGTCCATTAATTCATAATAATTGTTAAAATATATAAGTGTCCATCTGTCTCCTTGAGAGCTTCAAGAAGGTGTAACACTTAGAGTTTCAGAGAGATGTGGAGAGGTGTACTTGAAGGTCAAGACAGAGGCCTATATCACTACACAACTAAGAAAAACATCAACTAGAAATACACTAAGCCCTAATGTAATAGAAAAACATAATTACAAACAGCAGCACGAACATGAGTCTGTATGAGCAGATGGTCACAGATGAACATAGCAACATGAAACAGATCAGCATCAGCATGTTGTGATATTTTGCAGTGATTATTCGTATTATTTATTTATTCATGAGTCTAACAGCCTCAGGGTAGAAGCTGTACCTCAGTCTAGTGGTTCTACATTTGATGCTCCTTAACTGCCGTCCTGAAGGGAGTAGGGCAAAGAGTGTGTGTGCTGGGTGAGTGGGGTCTTTCATGATGCAGGTGGCTCTCTTCCTGCATCTGGAGGTGTAGATATCTGTGATGGTGGGCAGACTGACTCCAACAGACTTCTGTGCAACCTTCACCACTCTCTGTATAGCTTTTCTTTCTGCAGCTGTGCAGCCTGTGGGGGGTACTCCTGGAGTATGGGGTACCAGGCCCTTTGATATGGGCTGTTAGGTCCCTGTACGACCGATGTCAGACCTTGGTCTGCATTGCCGGCAATAAGTCAGGCTTGTTTCCAGTGAAAGTTGGACTCCGCCAAGGTTGCCCTTTGTTACTGATTCTGTTCATAACTTTTATGGACAGAATTTCTAGGCGCAACCAAGGTGTTGAGGGGATCCATTTTGGTGACCTTAGAATCACTTCTCTGTTTTTTGCAGATGATATGGTCCTATTGGCTTCATCAGGTCGTGATCTACAGCTTTCACTGGAGCGGTTTGCAAGCCGAGTGTGATGCGGCCGGGATGAGGATCAGTTCCTCCAAATCCGAGGCCATGGTCTTGAGCCGGAAAAGGGTAGCGTGCCCTCTCCGGGTCGGGGAGGAGGTCCTGCCCCAAGTGGAGGAGTTTAAGTATCTCGGTCTTGTTCACGAATGAGGGAAAACTGGAGCGTGAGATCGATAGGCGGATAGGTGCAGCGTCCGCAGTGAAGCGGGCGCTGTACCGGTCTGTCGTGGTGAAGAGAGAGCTGAGTCAAAAGGCAAAGCTCTCAATTTACTGATCGATCTACGTTCCCACTCTCATCTATGGTCATGAGCTTTGGGTTGTGACCGAAAGAACGAGATCTCGGATACAAGCAACTGAAATGAGTTTTCTCCGCAGGGTGTCTGGACTCTCTCTTAGAGATGAGGTGAAAAGCTCAGTCATCCGGGAGGGACTCAGAGTAGAGCCGTTGCTTCTCCACATCGAGAGGAGCCAGTTGAGGTGGCTCGGGCATCTGGTTAGGATGCCTCCTGGATGCCTCCCTGGTGAGGTGTTCCGGGCATGTCCCACGGGAGGAGACCCAGAGGAAGACCCAGGACACGCTGGAGGGACTATGTTTCTCGGCTGGCCTGGGAACGCCTTGGGATTCCCCCGGAGGAGCTGTTCCAAGTGGCTGTGGAGAGGGAAGTCTGGGCTTCCTTACTTAGGCTGCTACCCCCACGACCCGACCCCAGATAGGCGGAAGACAATGGATGGTTGGATGGATAAATCCTAGATTTAGGGTTGGTTTGGGTTTCCTGAGCTATCCCTTAGATATGCTGCTATAGGCTTAGGGGTCGTTTACATGGCGCATATTTTGAGTGAATCCGCACCTTTCTCTCTACGGTTCTGCTGAACGTTTACACGACACCACTGGCCCCCCCTCTTTGAATCAGAAGGTTTCGGAATCCACCCTCCAGAGTGGAGGTTTTTTGCTGACCCCCTGTTGATA
>JBBPBX010084795.1:0-15230 GCA_038048925.1 Garcialebias charrua
CTCAATAGTTTATGCCAAGGCATTTTTTATCTCTTGGCTTGTTTTTAGGGGTGCTTTTTGAACTTTTAGAACTTATCGTCATCTTTGCAGGGCAAAGCTATTGAATTTTAGGCCCAGAGTTGAAAATCCAAAAACAATTCAGACAGTGAAAAAGGGGTGAGTGAATGTTTTATTTACAAAAGGGAAGGGGGAAACGGGAACCAGAGATCTGCAGGGAAGAATATATGGCAAGTATAACAGTCTGTTTAAGGTATGTTGTTGAACAGAAGGAAATACTATTTGTCTCATTTTCTTGTTTCTCTTAGGCGTAGAACCGATGAGTGTAGGATTCCAGAACCAATTAAATAATTGAAGCAAATGACCAAGAAGTCCAAGAGGTAGTAGTCCTTTAATGGAGAGTGTCAAGTGGGACCAGAAGAGAACAGCAGACATTGATAACTCAAAAACTGTCACACAGAAGAATAAGCACTATGGTTTGAGGACCAAATGGAGGAGGTTGCCTCACTGGTTCCTTAGAAGACCAAGAAATCCAGGTAGTCTGGCAAGATGCTCAGGAGGCAAGTATTATCATGTTTACAGATAATGTCGACCCCAAGTTAGCAGAAGGTAAGTGATCTTTATTTAAAGGTGCAGCAGCTTCTGAGCTGTAAGGGAAAATGGGACAAGGTGAATATCTTGAACCACTCTGTAATTTTGCAGCAATGATTTTAGCAACAGTAGATAACTCTTTCTTAGAGTGGTGTCACAGAGGTTAGAGAAGCTGGGCTTGTGATTGGAAGATTGCTGCTTCAACTCCTGGTACAGACAACATCAAAATGTGGATGGGAAAAGTGAAGCACCCACACCTGCCTCCACCATCATTTGCCCCACTCTGGGTCCTTGAGCAAGGCCCTTAACCCCCCCACCATCTCCCCGAATGCCCTAGATGGCAGCTCTCTGCTCCACACAGAGAGCTGTAGAGCTCAGTGATCTGTGGTTGCATCAGGAAGGGCATCTGGCATAAAAATAATTGCCATGCCTTTGTATGATAGTTTGCTGTGGCAAACCCCTGAAGAAGGAAGCAGCTAAAAGAAGATAACTCTTTCTTACTGTTATAGTTTGTTGGCCAAGCCAGAGAGGAGAAGGAAACTGAAAGTTATGCACCATAACTCATGTTCCCTGAAGGAAGGGAACGAGGTGCAACATACTTGCTATGGGATTTGCGCCCCGGCACGATTACCTAAAGGAATACAATCAACGCTTTACGGCTAGGGCGTCAACGTCGCGCCAGAGGCCCCGCCCTCTGGGTATTTAAGCGACTGACACCCATCCATCTTCCTCCAAAATTGCACTTCACCGAGCTTTCAGCATTGAAAAGGGCCAGATATGTTGCACCTCTTTCCCTTCCTTCAGGGAAGATGAGTTATGGTGCATAACTTTCAGTTCCCTTCTCAGTCAGTCACTTGGTGCAACATACTTGCTATGGGAATGTAATTCATTCACGTACTTGAAATGCTCAGTAAAATGCATGCTAGTGTGAACGTCTGCCCTTGACCAGAAGGCATCTCAAGGCTACTTTCTACTGTGTGTTAGAAAGAACAGCCTGAGTGACATCACACGCAGTAACATCCAAACTGTAATGTTTTGCAAAAGTGTTTAATGAGCTCCAGTTCGCAGTAGCATAAATGTCTGCAACTGGTACACCCTTGAACAGTGACCATGAAGTGGCCAAGCCCCTAGTCAAGTGAGCGTGCACTCCAGAGGGCACCTGTTGACCTTTGCTACTGTACGCCCTTTTAACACTACTTTGACTAAGGCTGCGCTTTTTTGCGCAAGTGAACTTTGCTTCTAAATCCCCCGGTCCCTTTCAGTGGGCTATATAATGTCGATTCAAATGCTAATGACCCTACTAAATACCCATTAATTGTGCATCCCCTACCCCTCAGTCCAAAATCCTTGGACCCAGGGCAGACCTTGTATAACACATAAGCCTTTATCGCTGCCAGGTCAAGCATGTTGTAGAACACGGCGATGGGACGCACCGTATATAAATGTGCAATCTGGTCCATTATACCGGTGTGTCAGTTGACCTCGGGTCATGTGACCTGTGTCGGTCCATCAGTTGACTTCATGTCGTGTGACCTATGTCGGTCCGTCAGTTGACCTCAGGTCATGTGACCTGTGTCAGTCCGTCAGTTGACCTCGGGTCATGTGACCTGTGTTGGTCCGTCAGTTGACCTCGGGTCATGTGACCTGTGTTGGTCCGTCAGTTGACCTCAGGTCATGTGACCTGTGTCGGTCCATCAGTTGACTTCATGTCGTGTGACCTATGTCGGTCCGTCAGTTGACCTCAGGTCATGTGACCTGTGTCGGTCCGTCAGTTGACCTCGGGTCATGTGACCTGTGTCGGTCCGTCAGTTGACCTCGGGTCATGTGACCTGTGTCGGTCCATCAGTTGACCTCAGGTCATGTGACCTGTGTCGGTCCATCAGTTGACTTCATGTCGTGTGACCTATGTCGGTCCGTCAGTTGACCTCAGGTCATGTGACCTGTGTCGGTCCATCAGTTGACCTCGGGTCATGTGACCTGTGTCGGTCCGTCAGTTGACCTCAGGTCATGTGACCTGTGTCGGTCCATCAGTTGACTTCATGTCGTGTGACCTATGTCGGTCCGTCAGTTGACCTCAGGTCATGTGACCTGTGTCGGTCCGTCAGTTGACCTCGGGTCATGTGACCTATGTCGGTCCGTCAGTTGACCTCGGGTCATGTGACCTGTGTCGGTCCGTCAGTTGACCTCAGGTCATGTGACCTGTGTCGGTCCATCAGTTGACTTCATGTCGTGTGACCTATGTCGGTCCGTCAGTTGACCTTAGGTCATGTGACCTGTGTCGGTCCGTCAGTTGACCTCGGGTCATGTGACCTATGTCGGTCCATCAGATGACCTCGGGTCATGTGACCTGTGTCGGTCCGTCAGTTGACCTCAGGTCATGTGACCTGTGTCGGTCTATCAGTTGACTTCATGTCGTGTGACCTATGTCGGTCCGTCAGTTGACCTTAGGTCATGTGACCTGTGTCGGTCCGTCAGTTGACCTTAGGTCATGTGACCTGTGTCGGTCCGTCAGTTGACCTCTAGTCATGTGACCTATGTCGGTCCATCAGTTGACCTCGGGTCATGTGACCTGTGTCGGTCCGTCAGTTGACCTCGGGTCATGTGACCTGTGTCGGTCCGTCAGTTGACCTCAGGTCATGTGACCTGTGTCAGTACGTCAGTTGACCTCATGCCGTGTGACCTGTGTCGGTCCGTCAGTTGACTTCATGTCGTGTGACCTATGTTGGTCCGTCACTTGACCTCAGGTCATGTGACCTGTGTCGGTACGTCAGTTGACCTCATGCCGTGTGACCTGTGTCGGTCCGTCAGTTGACCTCATGTCGTGTGACCAGTGTCGGTCCGTCAGTTGACTTCATGTCGTGTGACCTGTGTCGTTTTGTCAGTTGACCTCATGTCATGTGACCTGTGTCGGTCCGTCAGGTGACGGACAACAATAGGTCAAGCATGTTGTAGAACACAGCAATGGGCCACCTGCATGTGCCGGCACGCACCGTATATACATGTGCCAAGGACAAGGAGAGAGACAGTACTTGTAAGCAAAATAATTTATTTGACAGACCATCAGGGTTACAGGATAATCAGCACAGCAGAATAAGACAATTTTATGCATAAAATTGTTCTGGAGCAGACAAAGCTTTCCGTTCAGTGGATGTCCCAAAATGCTCAACTGTGAGATAAATTCAGGGTCTGTTATGTGTGAATTCAGGTCAGGGCCTCTCTTCTGACTAATGGGGGGAAGTGCAAGCAGAGTCTTACTTACCTGGTGGAAACATTGGAATGCAGTCTGTGCAGTCTGGTGTGGTGGGGGTGTCTGAGTTGAGTGCACATATATTTATAACAAAAGGCAGTTAATGGTCCAATAATTGTCAGGAGAAGGAGGGGGTTTGTCCTCAGGATCTTGAAAATTCAGTCATCCTAGTGTTAAGGGGTGGATCAATTCTGTAAAATTAGATATAGGGATTTGTACCTATAAAATTTTGGAGAGCTTCTGTAACGAAGGCCTCTAATTCCAAACTATTCCTCCATTCATTACTTAGTTTAGGTTAAACTAAAATAAAAATGAAATATAGTTTGATCTAAATGTCTGTTGTCTTTTAGACGAACGACGTAGGATTTGGTATTCCTAATAAATTTTGAAGTCTATGGCGAGACTCATCAAAATGAATAGACAATCTAGAATAGAAACGATCGAATCGGTTCAATTTAGAAATTATGAGACCAGTGTAGTTTATTGTACCTTGAGTAGCTTTAAACTACATTGACTCTTCGACGATTGAGATTTAACAAAACGAACTGCATGTTGGCATAGTTAAATCCATATCATTCATTAACCAATGTTAATACAAAACCTTTTTGGCTGGGAGTGTTCAGAACCAAACAGTATCTCAACTAATGACAACAGTAATGACTAAACAACAAGGAAACAACGTTTCACTGCTTCGACACACTCTTGTCGTCAGATTCCAAAGTGCAACACACAAGAAAAACAGGTCTCAACTTTATGACCGAGGTCAAATTAAATCTCGTGGATTTAAACGGTTGTTAAGGTTAGTTTTTTGTTGTGGGTTTTAGGCTTAGCGTTTCTAAGTTCAAATTGGACAATGCGACTTATAGGGTGGAAAATATGGTAGTTTAAACCTGATTAGTTTATTTACTAACTTGTGTTTGGACGACCTTATTATCCCATGAAGTCGGTGAGTTTG
Source organism: Garcialebias charrua (assembly GCA_038048925.1). NCBI lineage: Eukaryota > Metazoa > Chordata > Actinopteri > Cyprinodontiformes > Rivulidae > Garcialebias > Garcialebias charrua. Next base: position 4,791 of record JBBPBX010084795.1, read on the forward strand.
TGAGATCTTTGTCTTTTGTGGAGTCATTGAACGCCTTGTAAGGTTTGATCTGATTTCGATGTACCCATTTAGCAATTGGCTCTTTGCGGCCTTTGCTGATTTTGATTTCGTAGACGACTGAGGACACTTTGTCTGTTATCAGATGAGGTCCAGTCCACCTGGGCATTAATTTACGGGCGAGAGTTCCGGTCTCGGACCCTCCTTTCCCGGTTGCTGGAGCGAACGTATAGTACCAGACTCTGTCTCCCACCTGGAGTTCATTGTGAGAGGCCTTCTGGTCGTAGTACGCCTTGCGTCCTTCAGCAGATTTTTCCAGGTTTTTCTGGGCGAAAGCAAAAGTGTTTCTGAGGTGTACATTCAAATCTTTCATGTATTGTTGTGTAGTGTAGGCTGTCGCCATGGCGGCGTCGCCTGGTTGGTACAACAGGTGTAGAGGGAGAGTCATTTGTCGACCGGTCATCATCTCGAAGGGAGAGATGCCAGTTGATGTGTGTGGAGTGGCTCTTATGGCCATGAGGACCAGAGGGAGTTTCACATCCCAGTCCTTGTGGTTTGCAGCCACGTATTTCTTCAAAATACTCACCACAGTTCTGTTTGCTCTCTCTACTTGGCCTGAAGCCTGTGGGTGGTAGCCGACATGAAAGTTAGCCTTGACGCCTAGCGTCTTCCATAGTTCTTTCATCACTTCACCTGTGAAGTGTGTACCTTGGTCTGAGTTCACCCGAAGGGGAAGTCCAAACCTTGAAAATATATGATTCATTAACAACATAGCAGTGGTTTGTGCTGTGTCGTTGGGAGCTGGTAGGCATTCTACCCATTTGGTAAATGCACAGGTTACCGTGAGAAAATATTTATTTCCTCTAGAGCTCTTAGTGAGTGGTCCAACCCAGTCGATCTGGAGGTCAGACCATGGGAATGCAATGCCTCTGCTTTGCAGTGGTGCTCTGTGAAGTGGTCTGGTTGGCTGAAACTGGCCACAGACCACGCACCCTTCAATGTAGTCCTTGACATCCTTCTTCATTCCAGGCCAATAGGCAATTTGTTTTAATGCCGTCAGCGTGGCTTTATCTCCTTTGTGTCCTGCAGACGGGAGATCATGGGCATGAACTAACATCACCCCCCTTTGGTCATGGGGAACCACGAACACAGGTGAGGACGTTGGTCCATGAGCGAAAGTTAGGATGCCTTTGATTAGTTTTAGCTGTTTGCGCAGCTGATAAAGGACCTTAAGGTCTGGATCGGAATCCAGGTCGTCTTTAGACGGACTATTTTTGTTCGGATCAGTCAGGTACAGTATCATGGAGTTGATAGCAGGATCCGACTTCTGTAGTTGGATGATGTCTGGGTCAGTCAGTGCGGGTCGTACAGAGACTGCGTTGTCAGCAGGTCTGGTTGCGGCCTGTGCACGTGTGACTGCCATAACCCTGACTGAAGGTTGTGTTTGCAGAGTCTCGATTAACCAGGAGGGGTCGAAGGACCATAGAGGACCTTCGTCGGCTCCTTCCTTGGCTAAGGAATCTGCAATGTCATTGTAGTGCTTGTCATCGCCTGGGACTCTAGAATGCCCTGGAACTTTCTTCCAGTAGATCTGTAAGTCGTGTGATGTCACCAAGTGATCACACGCTATGAAAAGCTCTTTGTGTTTGACCACTTTTCTGTCGCTTGTTAGGAAACCGTTCTGTTTCCACACAGCGAGGTGACAAGCGAAACTCAAACGAGCATAGTTAGAGTCAGTGCAGATGACTAGCGTCTTGATGGAGCGTTCTACTACCATCTGGAGAGCTATTAGGATTCCTGCAATCTCAGCATACTGAGAAGTCTGAGAGCCTAATTTGTAGCTGAAAGTTATCTGCTCTTGGTCTTGGAGGAGGACCCCTCCAACACCTGCTCTGCAGATTTTGTCGCGGAGGAATGAAGATCCATCCACGTACAATGTTGTCATATCTTTGCAGATATTGTCATCAAAGAAGTGGTGATTCGGGTCTTCAGTTACTGGGGGTTTTACCTCAACCGGCGGCTGGGTGGCTGGTACATCTTGTGTACACTTCTGGCAGATTGCCAAGTCCGTCCCCAGATGAGACTTCTTGTTTTGACCATAACGTATGTCTAGGTTAAAACTTTGAAGCGCCATGAGCCACGTTGCAACACGTGAGTTTGTCACCACACCATCTCTGATGCGTTCACTGTTAAGAAAGGTCACTGGCTGGTGTTGTGTTTCCACAATGATTTTCTGTCCACCAATGTAGCTGGAGAAATGTTTAACTGCCCACACTGTGGTCAGTAAAGCTTTCTCACAGTCTGAGAATCTCAACTCGGGGCCTGCCATCGTTTTGCTGGCGTAGGCTACTACACGTTTGTCTCTGTCGTGTATCTGGTACAGACCTGCACTTATGCAATGAGCTGAGAAGCCCACTTCCAAGTAAAACTCTTTGTTGTAGTCTGGGTAGACTAAACAAGGGGCTGACTTGATCCTGTTTATAAGAGCTTCCATTGCCTGTTGCTGTTTGTCAGTCCAGACAAATGGAACGTCTTTCTTTAGGAGTTCAGTCAGTGGCTTTGCAAGGTCTGCATAGTTTTCTATGAACTGGTTCGAGTAGTTACACACGCCAAGAAAACTTTGTAGTTCTTTGAGATTGGTGGGGACTTTGAGATTGTCAAGGCCTTGGGTGCGAGTCAACTGTGGTTGTACTCCGTCCGGACCTACAAGTAGGCCAACGTAGTCCACCTTGGTTCTGCACCATTGGCATTTTGACAGTGATATCTTAGCACCAGCAGTTGTCAGCTGATTCAGAACGTGGTCGATCTCAGCCAAATGTGAGTCCAGTGTTGGCTGCCTCAAAAGGACATCGTCCACGTAGATCAGTGTTCCACGCTCGTGGGCGTCTGGACATGCTTTGTTCAAGAAGATGTTGAACTCTGCAGGTGAGTTAGCGTAGCCAAAGGGACACCTGTTAAAGGTGTATTGACGGCCACCAAAAGTGAAAGCTAGTTTGTACTGGTCCTCGGCGCGCACAGGGATGGTCCAAAAACCAGAGGCGACGTCGAGGGTCGAGAAGTACTTACCATTGGTGACCTTGGGCAGTTCCTGTTGGAGTTGCGTCATAGGCCATCTGGATAAGGGAACTTGTTTGTTTAGCTTTCGGTAGTCTATAGTGAGTCTCCACTTACCATTTGGTTTTAACACCGGCCATAAAGGTGCAGAGTAACCCCGGAATTACACCACATGCGTTACGGCTCCGCCCCGCTCCGGTCCGACCTCCGCAGCAAATACGCACCCATTATAATCAATGACAGAATTTACACTGGCTCCGCACGGCGGCGGCGAGCTGCGGAGAGCGGACGGCAGTCCGTCAAAATTAGAAAATTTTCTATTTCTGCCGGATGACGGAGCTGTGCCGGAGTCAACTTTTGAAGATTACGTCGCACCAACAGGAAAAGGAACGAGCACAACTTCCGTATTTACAAAATAAAATCACCACGGGCGGACTAATCCTAGCTCTATACGGATTTATTTGTACAAAAATGCTGTCAAACTATCAATTATGACTATTCTATGACTAAACTATTATATTTATGACTATGACTACACCTAATAACGCAATACAAAAATAAATAAATAAAAAAGTATTTTATTCTGAAATGTAAACATCACTTCCTGTTGCTCAAACCATGTAGCTCATTTACGAGAGAAGATCAAGGCAGCAGTCTCTCTACAGTTGTTCTCCTTCTTTCCACCGAATGAATTGTTTTGTTCTGACTTACTTATTTATCACTTGATTTATCGCGCGATCTCGCACGTGTCTTGGAGCGGCGCATCCAGGCGGACCTGAGCGGAGCGGAGGCAGTGGGAATTGGACTCGTTCAGCTGCGACCTGCGGACCGGAGCGGGGCGGAGCCGCGTGCAGTGTAATTCCGGGGTAAGTGCTGTTACAGTATCGGATGATACCTTTTTCTAACAGGTCATTAATGATTTCTCTGATAGGTTGATGTGCTGCCAGAGGAATCTTGTACTGTCTGACAAATGCAGGGGGAGCATTAGGCGGGGTTGGGATGCTCACTGTGTGGAGCGTGGTCAACCCACAATCCATCGAGTCAGTCGAGAATGATCTCTCATATTTTAGAAGAACTTTGCGAAGTTTGTCCCTTTCTTCATCAGTTTTCAGGGCGTCGGCTTGGGCGACCACCTGGTCAATCTGTGAAGCAACTGAGAGGGGTTCTTGTTCTTTGGGGAGCTCCAGTGAGTCCCCTTCAGTGTCGTAAAACCTGTCAACAGGTAGTGCACTGTAAGTTTGGGGGCATAGACTGTCTCCTTTGTTGAAACCGAACCTGCGGACAGTGTCCTGGTCGGACTCAGTGGGGGAGAAAAGAGCTATGGCCTGTGTTGGTTTCGTGAACAAGACTTGCCCCGTGTGTTGATTTGGGATCAAGTTTTCTGGGAGTCCTCCCAGAAATGGAATGCTTAGCTCAAAATCATGAAAATCAGTAGAGATCAACCATCCTAGCTGTGTGTTTTTTGGGATCAGTACCTCTTCTGTGCTTGTGTTGCACACAGCAACAGTCGTGGTTCTGCAGTCGAGGGTCACTTGGCATGTGGCCTCCATGGACAGTCCTAAGTTGAAAAACATAGGAGATGGTTGAAAGTATGCCTGTTTTGTGCTAATAGCTTGTCCTTTCATGATGTGACACATCACTGGCTTGTTCATAACCTGAGGTGGTACCGCAGTGTTATGGCTGTTAGCAATCTGACAGACCTCTGGAATGGTCTGTCCAGCCTTAAGGTTCTCTGTTGTCAGCACAGGAGATTCCTTTGTGGCCGTGTCTAGTGACCACAGTACATTGTTGTTGATGTCCACTCGGACACCTAATCTTACCAAAATGTCGGAGCCTATGTAGGTTGCATGTGGTAGGTTCGGGACCACGAGGAACGGGTGATCCAGTTCTCGTTGGTTCCAGATTAGTTTCAGGTCAATGATCCCTATTGCGGTCATTACCTGTTTATCGTTGGGGTCTAACGAAAAGCGGAAAGCCTTTTTGTTCATATCTAGACCCAACTGTTTCTTAACCAAGGTTCCATAGACAGCTTGGCTGATCGCTGATTTCTCCGTCCAAGGAGATAGAACAGCATCATCGGTGTGGGATCCTTGGATCTCAACACCTTTGACTACCTGTGGTAGGTAGTGTTCGGTGGGTGCTGACTGTTCCAGCTCGCAGAGGAGGCTCTCTTGTTGGGCCTTTTCTGCCTCACCTGTTGCTGAAGGTTCACTTACCGGGATTGTGCTCTCGTTGGAGGACCCCTTTGTGCCTTCCGCGGTACCTGCTGTTAAACAGTCAGTGTCACCTTGTGTAGGCATATCGATCGGCAGTGGTTGGCTCACTCTGGTCCACATTGTTTGATCGCCATAATCTATAATCGCGTCAAAGCGGTTTATAAAGTCTTGGCCAACCAAAAATGGGAATGAGTCAACGGTGGACACGTGTACCGGGTGGTATAGCGTCATTTCACCAATCTGCATATGAACCATGGCTATAGCTGTAAGGGTTGTTCTCGTCTCTGAGAGTCCCTGCAGTACTACAGCACATTCTTTGAGGGGTATTTCCCTGTCAACCCCGCTAGCGGCTATCCTTAGCTCCTTCAACAGTGTGGGAGACATAATGGTTATGTCAGCCCCACCATCCAGGAGGGCCTCTTCTGTGAGGACCCCTTCTAAAGTGATTGACAGGTAAGCCTTCTTAGCGGGCCCCTTCCTGATAATGTTACACAGGAACCTATCAGGTTTTTTCCGACGTGTGTTACGTCTACCATTGTCTGTGTGAATTTCATTCACCTGTACTGGTAGTGCAGTCACACATGGGTCTGAGTGATCGGTCTGTGACGAGTCATTGTCTTTGGTGAGTGAGCTTACCCCCCCTTTTTCTGATGAGGGGCTCTCGGACTCTGTAACAATGATGTCATGGTTACAGTCAACGTCTTGTTGACTGTCTATACCCTGATTGTCAGCATCCTGACCATCAGTATCTTGGCGACTGTCAGCAATCGTGGCATTGCTGTTATTTGTGTGTTCTGAGTCACTATCAATGATAGTGCTACACATCACTCCAGGTTTGTTTTCCTTGTTTGTTTTTTTCAAACTTTCTAACAACCGACGTATGTTCTCCATCTCTTCTGAAGACAGAGGTTTAGGGCCTTTTTTCTGGAACTTCTGTGGGTTTTTCCTCGCCCCAGACTGTTCAGTTTGAGGTGCAGGAGCTGGCGCATTGCTCGGGGGTCCTCTCTGGGACCACCCTCTTTCATATGAGTCTCCTTGGGACCCATATTTCTTTTTCTTTTGGAAAGCCCTCCTTTTTTGATGGGGCTCTTCCTCTTGATGCGGCCTGTACCACTTAGGGTCTCTGGACCCCTTTTGGTCTTTGTTCCAGCGGACACCTTCATTCTGCGGTCTGTCAGGTTGGAAATTTTGCTTATTCTCGACTTCCTTAAAAGAGTGAGCTGGCGCTCTTGCTCCTTCAAGGTCTAGCGATTGGTATTTGACCTTTTCACCAGGACACACTTCAAAGTGTGTCCTGTATAGTGCATTAACAGAGTACCCGAGTTTTCGACAACTCGAGTGCTTTGACTTCTATCGAGGCTTTTTTGTCCACCTCGGGTAGCCGTAGTGACGTCACATTTCACATTTCACAGCGCGCGGGGCAGCTTTTAGCTTTTAGTAGACGCTACAAAATGGATTCCTGTGTGCGCACGGATGTTAATGGAGCAGGCCGTCTTGTCAAAAAGGTAAAACAGTTTATAATTTTATAAAATGCGCTACTTCGTGTTGACTTTCTTTGTAGTAGATTGTGACAGCAGAGGGCAGTGTTGCAATGCAGGTCCCATATTATAACACGGCCGAAACGGCTTCCTGTCTCTCGTTTCACAAACAAAAAAAAACAAATATTCATCTCTCTAGAGCTACCAAAAACCTATAAACACAATCTCTAAAAGTAAACCTAAATTGCACAGCTGCAGGCGGTGGTACGGTGTGGCTGTGGCCCCATTTGTTTTTTAAGTTTCGGTTTTCAGCGCATTACTTTCACTTTTAAAATTAATAATAATAACTAATAGTTTTGTTTTTCCTGTGACTTATCTGCAGTATGATACATGATAGGAGCATAATAAATGCTCCCAATGTTTTGTTGGTCTTTTTTTTCTTTTTGTAAAGACGTTTTTAGGCATTTATATTTATTTATTTATTTTGCATCGTAAGACACTGTGACGTCATCGGCTACTCGAGCGTCGTTCGAGTTTTTTTATGTTAATGTCGAGGTTAAAAATTATGTACTCGTTCAACCCCTAGTCCTGTTTGGTGTGCGACCTGTAAAAACATCTATCGCGCACTCTCTTATGTCTTCGATGGACCTCCGTTTATAGTTTGCGCTGACATGTACTTTCTCTCTTATGTCAGGGCAAAGATTTTTGCTGAAGATATATTTAAACCCTATCTCTTCCTCCATCTCTGGCTCGCATCTGTCACCGAAATAGGCACGGAATATTCGGTCATAATATGACCTCGGGTGCTCATTCCTACCTTGCTTGATGTCGGTTGCCGCTATGATGCCATCGGGCCCCGTGCAAGGAGTATACTCCTTTATCAGCGCAGCACAGAGAAGACTGTAGTCATTCATTACTGCGTCTCGTTGACGCTTCATGAAAGCATGCACTGTCCTGTCCGAGGTTAACCTTACCAGACAGATTTTATCATCAACTGTAGCTTCTGGGAAGCGTTGAAGCTGGAAATCAAGGTCATCGAGATAGATCTTGGTTTCGTGTGAGCCCATTGGGCCAGGAGCGAAGGTTTGAATGCTTTTCGCCATATTCCGTAGTTCAGCCATTGATAGAGGTATTTGTGGGTTATTATCAGATCCACCCACCGGTGCATCCGGTGGGATTGTCGGTTTTAGAGGCCCTAAGGGACGGCGCGGTGGTGTTGGTGTTCTAGGCGGTGGTGTTGGAGGGAGTAGTGCATCGGGCATGGGCGGGGGCGGTGGAGGAGGGAGTGGGTCATCAGGTATGGGAGGGGGCGGCGGAGGCGGGTTGTTCTCAAGGTGTTTACTCATGAGATCCAAACATTTTCTCTCTTCTTCAAAGAGTTTGTTCATTGCTGATGCACGCTCTATTCGACAACTGTTCAGTTGGACTTTTAACCCATCATTTTCACGTTGTAACATCATGTGCTGTTCTTGTGATTTTCTATAATCCTCTTGCAGCCTTGTGTACCGTAGTGATAATGATTCCAGGGTGTCCGTGCATTTTTCCAGCGCGTCTCGTGCCTCCCCACAATCCGCCTGAAGCGACTTGTATTGATGGTAATACTTATCCTTCTCCACCACACATTTTTCCAAATCATCTTGTGATTGGTCAAAATCCCTTTTTAACACTTTGCATTCTTCGTAGAGACTACGCGTTTGTTCAGCGTTGCCAATACTCGACTGTGTTAAACTCTTTACCTCCTGCTGTAAAGTGGCAACCTCCCTTTGTGCTGTTAAACATGATGTAGAGACAGCCCGGCGTACAGCAGTTTCAAAGTCTAGCTTGGCCTTTAACAGAAGGCTTAATTTAGCCAAACGTTTATCTTTGTCTGCTTTCTTTTCAGCCGTTGTGGTTCCAGCTGTTACAGTTTTTAATGCTCTGTCCACATCTGCTTCCTCCATCAACTGTGTCTCTTCATGGTAGTTTGTGATGGGCCCTGTGAGTGAAAATAAGGCACGTTCGATCCAATCTGCTTTGGTCGGGTCGTGGCCTTCAGTTGGCCCGGGCTGCCCCGTATCCGTGGTGTCAGGGGTCTCACCCTCTGTGCCTGCCATCTTTTATCTGGATTTTCAGTGAAAAAAATAAAAATAAAAGATGCTCTGTATTCGCTACTCTAAACTTTTCACTATTTGAAATAAACAGGAAAGTTTAAATGTGCACAGGATAACTGTGGAAGATGATGTGTCAGAGAAAAGGAAGAGAAAGGAAAAAAAAAAAATTTTTTAGTTATCTGGAGTGAAAACTGTACTTTTGTTTGTTATTTTAAATTCTTTTGTATTTAAAATAAGCAAAAATGTTAGTCTGTACCTCTGTTATTCTAAATAATTTATTTAAAATAAACAGGAGTTATTGTTTGTGTACAGAACAAAATTAAAAACTGGTGACTCACCATAAAAATGCTGACTTTTTTATGATGTTTTTGAGAAAGCTCATCTGTCAACGTCTTTTAACCAACAGGGGGCAGCTTCGAGTCTTAATGTAATCACGAGGAAACTGATTTTTCTAATCAGTATTTAACCTTTTAGATTTAGTTTCTAGTGTGTCCGTGATAAACGCTCGAACCACGTTCTTGTCAGAGACAAATCTATGTTGTTAGACAGTTTAGATGGCTTGAAATGAGTGTTTAAACTCTCAGTGAAATCTCAGTTTGTTCTGTCAGCGTGTGAACTGCTTGTCACCCGAAATGCACCAGGAAATGACGACACAAATAGGCGGGTCGACGCAGCGCGTCACCAGCTCTACTGCTGCTGAGCGAGGCGGAGCTCGCTACACAGATAAGTGACGTCAACCAATCAATCACAGCGTTTGTAGTTCATTCCAAGCATTCATGGTAAATGTAGTTTCTTACCTTCGACCAATGAAGTACCGGAAATGACGACAAAGTGGGTTGGTCGCAGCGGCGTGCGTTCCCACTACAGCGAATCGGCGCTCGCTACGAGTGATTGACAGCTCACAGCTCTCGTTTCATCCAATCACAGCTCATAAACAGACAAGCACGACACGTCTTTCTAACCAATCAATCAATCAATCAATTTTATTTATAAAGCACCCTTCATACTAAAAGCAGCTCAAAGTGCTGTACAGAATTATAAAACAATAAACTCACAAAATTAAAGCAAACGACACACACAAAATAAATAAATAAAATTAAATACAGTAGTATTGGATAGAGATGAACCAGTTCAGGAAATGCAGTTAAAAAGATGGGTCTTGAGCCTGCTCTTAAAAACAACAACATTTTCTGCAGCCCTCAGGTTCTCCGGCAGACTATTCCACAGACGGGGCCCATAGAACTGGAAAGAAGCCTCACCATAAGTGTGAGTTCTGACTTTTGGAACTGTTAGTAGTCCAGTACCAGAGGACCTTAATGTCCGCGGGGGTTCATAGGGCAATAGCAGCTCTGCAAGATAAGATGGTGCGAGACCATTGAGACATTTAAAAACCACTAAAAGAATCTTAAAATCAATCCTGAGGCGCACAGGGAGCCAATGCAATGATTTTAAAACGGGTGTAATATGAGCCTGCCTTCTGGTCTTGGTTAGCACACGAGCAGCAGAGTTTTGTAACAGCTGAAGGCTGGACAAATTTTTCTTAGGGAGACCAGAAAGCAGTGAATTACAGGTAGTCCCCGACTTACGAGCGAGTTCCTTTCCTCC
>JBBPBX010084796.1:3353-15229 GCA_038048925.1 Garcialebias charrua
TATATATATATACACTGTATATAAAAAATATTTTTTACAGATGATTTGTACTAATTTGCTTAGAGCTTTACGTTTTCATTCAATGCTTTGACTTACACTGAGCAGTGAACTTGATGATGTTCATAAAGATAATTTAAAACACAGTTGACGTAAATAAAAATAAATAAAAATAATCACTTGAATTTATAGTTTTCAATACAAGTGTGAGTTTCTTACCTCGCTGTCGCCATTGCTGTAAGCATTATCGCACATCTCTATAGAGCTGAAACAAACAATACACAGCTTTTGACAAAGAAACAGAAGAGCAGATTTTCTAAGTAAACCTGGTGGTATATTGAGGATGGGGGCAAGAGATTGACTGGACCAAGTACAGATGAGTATGGAAATGGCAGGTGTACGCGTTAGTAGAGGTGTGTGTCAGCCACACAACACCAGCTTTTCTTACACTTCTCACAAAAAGAGCCCATCCATTCAGTTCATGCAGCAGAGCTGAAGCAACAGTAGAAGCCAGGTAAAGACCAACAAACTGTAGAAGTTCCAGCAGGCCGATGTATGAGCCTCTGTCTGCAGCAAACTAACGAGCAGTGTGTGCAAGCTGGAACAGCAGGAGGAGACAGCAGCACCCTCACATTGTGGACATTTGTGTTTCAGAGTCTGAACACAGAGCAGACATGTGGATGGCTGCACTAAATTTTCTGTGAGAGAACAGATGGAGGGAAGGTGATACTGATGCTGCTGAACAGGTCTGATACGATGTCAGTAGCTGTGTTTACATGGACAAAATTTTGTGACCGGATTGAAATGTGTTCTGATCGCATAATTAGATAGCACCGTTTACATGGGCACAATCCGTTCATGACGAGTGTTTACATGCACCAGGCTTTTATTCTGATCAGAAGTTCTGACATGCGCAGAGTGGTACACTCCCCTTAAAAAAAACACCGAAGAAGTTACTTCCGTTAAAACCACAGAAGAAGAAGCTACTTCCGGGACGAAAGTAAACAAGACGTCAAAAATGGACCCGCACCAGATTGTAATGACGGCGACTGAGTTTTTTACTAACTCCCTGATTGAACTACAGGTGAAGCAGCGCGTGCTTTTAGTTTTTTTATTCACAGGATGAGAGCGCTGGACGTCCTCTGTCCTCCAAGCTGTCGTGGACAACAACTGTTGGTAAGATAATAAAAACGCTGTATGCTAATAAACTTTTTGTCCTTTCTTTTTCTACCTGTCTGCGTGATACTGTCTGTATTTGTTATTAATTACTATTCTTCCTCTGTTTTCCTGTTTCTGGAGCATCAGTTGCAAGATGCCAGGCATGATGCCAACGTCCTGTGCCACTCAGACTCTATCAAAGGGCTCATCTGTTTGTATTTAGTATTACAACTATTACAGCTAAGTATCTCAAAGTAGAGATGCTTAGCTGTAAAGTTTTATTTAAAAAAATGTTTATTTGAACCATGCCTTTAAACAAATAGTTAAATGTTGCCAAAATGTAAGGCTAAAATTTACTATATTGTATTTAGTATCTAAGTAATCAGTAGACATACTTAGCTGTAAAGTTTTATTTAAAAAAAACGTTTGTTTGAACCATGTCTTTAAACAAATGGAGTTAAATGTTGCCAAAATGTAAGGCTAACATTTACTATATTGTATTTAGTTTTACAACTATTACAGCTAAGTAATCAGTAGACATAATTACTGTAAAGTTTTATTTAAAAAAATGTTTATTTGAACCATGTCTTTAAACAAATAGTTAAATGTTGCCAACATGTAAGGCTAAAATTTACTATATTGTATTTAGTATCTAAGTAATCAGTAGACATAATTACTGTAGTTTTATTTAAAATAAAATTTGTTTGAACCATGCCTTTAAACAAATAAAAAGTTGAACACTAAATATTGGCATGTTCTTTTTTTGCAGTCTGTGAGGAACATACCTGCTGTTGGACTGGCTCGTCAAAGGATACCCAAACTCTCCTCGTCTGACTCCTCAACAAGTCATTTAATGTTTACCTTTGCTCAGTCAGGTGGAGGTAGAGATGACCTTCAGGTTGCTGAAGTCACAGTAGAGAGTTCTTCTAAAAAGATACTGGTCATGTCCGCTCATTCTCAATCAGTTCATCTGGACAGTTTCTTTTTAGTAGAAACGTCTACTAAAAAGAAACTGTCCAGATGAACTGATTGAGAATGAGCGGATTTGATACCTGGACTATTGAGAATGAACTTTCTGATACTGGTCATGTATTTGTGTTCACATGCAGTTAACATTTGTATAAATATATTATCACAATAAAAAACTGCAAATAATACTAGTGAACATCTGAGCTCTTTAATGGACCAAATATTTTAACAAATTCTTGTAAACAATTGATACTGCTTGTTTGAAACATGTTTCATTCTTAGTGCAATTTGAGTTATATCAGAAAAACAAAAATTAAACATTCAAAACGTTTGTGCAAAACAGACCATGTGCACAGATCACCACATCTTGTAATGATGACAAAAAAAAAACATTCTTTGGTCATTTAAAACTACAGTACTACAGTTACTGTACTTCTTCAGTAACTTCTTTATCAACTCATCACATACTTTCACAATTTCAATGTATGCATGTGATTTAGGACAACTAAAAATTGGTGACAAAATATTTGATTTTACTTCCAAAATGTATGTTTCTGTATCCTGATAGAGCAGCAAATGTGTTTTTATCCTGTGAGTCATGCAGAAACTCAGAGTCCTTATTAAACCACCTGACTGTATTAAGTTAGGACATCTTAATTGTACCATAAACTATCAATCCTAATGTCTGTGTAAAAAATACATTTACAGATCTGTCAGGGGACAAAGAAACATGGTTGTGGAGAATTGAAACATTTTCAAATCAGTTTTGAGTTGTTCTAAAGCTCATGTGTGAACTTCTTGGGATTTCTCAGTAGAAGACGTGGGACTCTTTCATCTTCTGCCACCTGCCACCATCACCTGCCCTGCCACCATCACCTGCCACTGTCTGTTGTGTGCTGCTGCCAGCTGCCTCTTCAAAGCCGGACTCATCATCTGAAAAACAAACAAAATAAAGTTTAACTGGACCTCTGATATGTTGAAATGTGTTAGGTTAATTATCTGGTTAGTTATAGTAGTGTTATAATCTACAATACAGTAGTACTGTACTGCCCTAAAGCTACTCTTATTTCTTATTATAATTACATTTTAACACATTTGTTGTTTCTAATTACTCCAGGTAATACAGTACAGAGGGTTAATGTGGTTTGAAGAGTCTAACTTACCAGAAAGGATGCTATGCTCCTCTGGTTAGCATTGGGGCTGTAGTCCTCAGATTCCTCTCCTCATAAGATCCACACCGCTGCCTGCTGTGATGGCAAGTGGCCGAGCTGTCATCAGTTCGTCCATCAACACGTAAAATGAAAAAGTGGTGGGGTCGTAGACACTTCTCCCGTTGTTGTTTTTAGCTTCGTAGCACTTAGCTTTAAGCTCTTCCAGCGATCTCCGGCTTCTTCCAGCTTTTCATGTACTTGTGTAAATAACTCCGTGTTCCTACACGTTCGGTTAAGGCGTTCGATAGTTTTGAGCTATTTTAATGTTTCCATTACAAATGTTGCATCGCTCACCGACCAGTTTTGCTTCCCCACCATGTTAGCGTTAGCCACTAGCCAGGCGGAGAAGGAAAACACGAGGGGTGGAGTGGGGGGGGGGGGGGGTGCGCAGCGCACATGCGCAGTCAGGACAGTTTGATAAACGGAACGGATCAAGTGTTTACATGCGCACCGAACGGGTAACGGATCGGTGTAAACCACCTGTTTTGAACTGATCACAAATTAGGACGGATCACGCCGAATACACAAAAAATGATCCGAACGGGGTGTTTACATGACACACTTTTGATCCGATCGGCCGTTTGATCTGATTACTTATGTCCATGTAAACGCACCTAGTGTGCTTGAGATTGAGCCGAGCAGACCTACGGCGGTGGTGTTTTTCAAATACATTCAAGTTGAAAACTCTGAGCACATGCGGCATCAGTGCTGTGGAACAGAGTTAAGCAAAGTTAACCTGCGGGCATGAATTCACATCAAAAGGAGCAACTCTTTTTGTTTCTTTGAGCTTTGGCAGATCTGTACTAAGATTGCTCCTTTTGTACTTTTATTTTCTTGGCCTGCAAAATGAAGATGTTGCTGTCTCCCTCCCCCCCTCCCCACATTGTCTGGATTATTTAAACCTTTTCAGGGCCAGGCTAATGAAAGACACATACAGTAGTCCCTTATCATGGGGGTTACGTTCCAGACGCCCCCACGATAGGTTTAAACTTGTGAAGTAGGAATGTTATATTTATTGTAGTATTTATATATAATTTAAGGCTTTATAATCTCTCCCCACACTCTTGCAATGTTCTAAACTCTCTAAAAGAGCACAGCGAAAGACAGCAGACAGACTGTTGCTACGGATATTGAGCCAGTCAGTGCCCAGAGACGGACTGGCCATTCAGGAGCAGCGGGACATTTCTCGGTGGCCTGGCCAGGCTTGGTTCAGGTCGCACTTGATTATTTTAAACAAACTATCCATGATGCTCACTCAGGTATCTGCTTCAATGAAGCTCCCACAGCAGTGATGGGGAAAGGTAGACCCCACCCCCTCCTTTCTCTTTCTGAGGCTGTCTGTTACAGCAGAGCAGAGACACACAACGTGTTGCGTGCTTGGCTGTTGTGTGTCTCTGCTCTGCTATGATAGACGGCCTCAGAAAGAGAAAGGACGGGAGTCCCTCAGCAATCACTGAGCAGGCCAGGTCACCGGGAAATGTCCAGGTGCTCCCAATGGCCAGTCTACCCCTCAGCACAATGCTCTGATTGGTCGCCATCCATTAATCGGTCAATCATGTGTTGTGCACAATCTTGTGTTGAAAACCTGCGAAAGAGTGAGCCTTCGAAAGTGGAACCGCAGAGTATCGAGGGACTACTGTATATGTATTCCACAAAGAAAAGGTTCATCGCCTCTGTTCAAACCCCACAGTTTAAAGAACCTACAGTAGGTTTTGTCATGATGATTGAAATCACAGTTAAATCACAAAACAGAGTATTCATCCTGAACAGGTGCAACCCACAACTCCTTACATTCTTTTAACACAAATCAAAGAAAAAAAAATCTCATATAAGATTATTTTTTCAAGCCATCAGAACTTTCAATGATGAATAACACAACTACTACATTACTGTATTCTCCGACGTATAAGTCGCGCCTTTTTGCCTACATTTCTAAGCCCTGCGACTTATAGGCCGGTGCGACTTATACGTCGATTTTTCCAATATTTTGGTCATAATTTGACTTTGGTCAAAAACTCCAAAAATGGTGCAGTACCAGTTTCGGCCGCTATGGGCGCTAAGAAACCCTTTACAGTACCTACACTGTTGACATCTGCCTGGTCCAAAAATGGTGCAGTGACACAGAAGATGAAGACTTCAATGGTTTTGAATAAATAAATAAAAACCATAAAATAAATACAGTATCTGTTTCTGTCATCATTTTAAACTGAGACACGTTTTTTACTGTAATGTCAGCTAATAAAAATATATTTTTATGTGTTTATCTTTAAAGATAAATGATGAAAGACACAAAATATACAAAAATTATGTTAATTTATTAATGAAAAGTTCAACTAAGACACATCAAACAAAATACTGTAGTTTTTATGTGATAATCTTGTCAAAAGTCCTTCCAAACAATTTGGCAGCCAGTCCAAAATAATGTTCATTTATTAATGAAAAGTTCAACTAAGGCCCTGTACACACGTAGCCTGGTGTTTGAAAAACGAATATTTGCACACAAAAAATATCTCTGTCCATACATGTTCGAATATTTAAAATGTTTGTTTACATGTCCCGTTTTTTTCACCACAGAACGTTGTAAAGTTGTAATGAATATGCTGAACCCATAGGTGGCAGTGTAGTGCTGTCACAACCCTTCAACTCATGCAGCCACACTTCCTGTTATTTATTTATTTATTTTCTTTCGTTTGTGTGGACAGACCGTGAGGTTGAACTACTATTAAATACCGTGTTGGAGTACAAAATTAATAAAACGCAGGAAAATGTCGACTAGGAATCATGTCAGAGCAGGTATGTTGACTTTTTAGTGCTTTTTTTAGAGCATTATGTGACGTGAGTGCCGCTCCAGCTGGACCGGCAGAACCAGTTTTGCCGGTCCAGCTGGAGCATAAACCTCCGTTCTGAAAGTCCACAAGCAGACTCGAAAACGGAGAGTTCTCAAATCTTCACTTTGGCCGGAGTTTTGTTATTATTCGTTTATAGTTACATCAACCGGCGTTCACGTGTGGATGAAAGGCTAAACCGCATGCTAAACTGTTCGGTTTTACAGATAAACGGCTACGTGTGTACAGGGCCTAAGACACATCAAACAAAATACTGTAGTTTTTATGTGATAATTTTGTCAAAAGTCCTTCCAAACAATTTGGCAGCCAGTCCATTTTGGGCAAAACACCAGTTCACGTGAGGTGCGACCTATAGGCCGGTGCGACTTATACAGTACGTTGATTTTCCCATTTAATTGGGCATAATTAGGTTGGTGCGACTTATACCCCGGTGCGACTTATACGCCGATGAATACGGTACATGTAGGTGTGCGTTTTGATGAGGATCAGCATGGAGGTTGTGGACCACCACCAGTTCAGCATGAATGTCTCTGATCAGCAGACAGCTCCAGATTGAGCTGCCTAGTTTGACCCCAGATTAGTCCCCAGTTGATTGGCAGATTGACTCACACCAAGCGGGTCTTGGCTGAAAGCTGCTACACTGTTCCGCATCTCATTCTCGCTGCCACGCAGCGGTATCAGTACCACATTACGCTGGCGCATATCTGGAAGAGTGCGGCCCACCCGGGTCTGCGGGAGTCCATCCTGAGGCCACAGGTCACCGTCATACTGAAACACGGAACAGGCAGAAGAAGACATGAGAGAAGAGACCTCATGATGCTGAAACAGCGTGAAACCACAAAGAGAAAATCATGTGTCCTGTGAGCTAAACGGCCCAGCCGAGGGACACGTCATTCAGCAGTGATCACAATCAGCAAAGCTACACTTTGGTTTGGACTATGGACTACTAGCTGCTGCACCAGATCCATGAATTTCAAATTGTTGCAGATATTTTTCAAGCATGTCTGTGAGATGTGTGTGAGAGAGAGAAAACACGCACCTGAATACTAAGAAGTGTGGCGTACCACTCCCTCATTTCAGACTGATTTTCACAGCAGACATACCTGCAAACAAACGGATAGTGTCAATGTGAGCCCCGTTGTGCAGCAGCATTAGGAGACAGGGCGTGAAGCTGATAAGCTTTCAGAGATGGAGAACGGTTTGGGAAACAGAAACATGCTCTCTCCTTAGTGCAGGGAGCTTGATGGTAAATTGGAAAGAAACCACTGATCAGCACTTTCAGCTGTATGTGCTGGTGCCCATGAAGTGGTTATGTCTCTAATGATTTATTGTGAGCACATTTTATGCCACTCGGGTCTCCATCCCATAAACCCCTCTGAGTTATCAGCCACGCTGTGATGCTGAATAATAATTTATACACTTATTACCGTTTCTAGCACAGGTTTCAACTACAGCAATTACTCAGGCGCTCTCCTCTGAGAATCAACGACACAAACAGTATGCAGGGTTAAGTGTATGCCACAGTTGTAAGAAGCCACACACACACTCACACACACACACACACACAGATCTCTTCCCTGTGAACAGTTTGCACCATCATGCCTAACAAAGCTCATTAGTGCTTGCTGGGATTCAAAGTCTCACATCTGCAATGACACTGCTGACTTTCTGTTTTTCTTTTACGTACATTAAAATACCAGCCAGCTACAACACTTTTGAACCATAAATTAATAAAAACTGCTCCATTGCAAAACGCCTTCAATGTAAAGTTTTATGATAATCTGAAAATAAGTTACTATATTAAAAAGCTGCAATGGTTTGTTATCTGGGTGTCCAAATACTTCTTTAAAACATCTTCAGTCATAGGCGTCGCAGCCATTATACAGTATATGAAGGGGACATGTCCCCCCCACACACACACACACACATTCAAAAAACATTCATTTGGACCCCCCACTTTTACTCTATAACAGTTTAGATGGCACTGTTTCTCTTTCTTTGTGAATGAATCCATTCCACTTGATTAATAAGAGAATAATCACTAAAACTCCACTCCAGGTTTTCCTGGTTACCTCCAACTCTCCATGTGTCTCCTCCTGCCTCGGTAGAGAACACTCACAGGTGGAGGAGGTGGAGACACCTGTGTTGAACGCTTGCCAGTTTAGCTAACTTAGTGCAGGCAGTTGTTGACTGGGGGGTTGATCATAAGCATATATATGTTAGGAGAGAGAAGTGCAGCGCTACATCTGTAGCATCAGCAGTAACTGTGATGCTGTACGACGCTGCAGGTGGAAGAGACGCTGTGTGTGAAGACGCATTAAAGTTTAAAGACCGTGTAAAGTGAATTTCAACATTTTCTTCAATAAACATTATAAATGTCATAATTGTAATCTTGTGTAAATGAGTAAAAAGTCTCAAAATTGTAGCTCAATTAATTTTGGAGTTATAGATCAAACTGTGTATAAAGATATTTCTGTTTCAGGATTTTTTAGGCGTGGTTTATGTAGTGATACACCTAGCCTCTGATATTTCTGTCTTGACCTTCAAGTACACCTCTCTACACCTCTCTGAATCACTCAGTGTTACACTTGCTTGAACCTCAAGGAGACAGATGGACACTTATATATTTTAACAATTATTATGAATTAATGGACACTAATTAATCAGATTGAACTTTCTCTTTAATGTGTGTTAATTCAGAATTGATCAAACAGTATTTTTGTCATTTCAATGATGATTTTACTAAACTGGTATATTTTAAATATGACAAAGTTAAGAGAACATCTCAGAATGATCATGTTTTGAACTGTCTGCTCTATGCAGAATGTGTCTAAAGTTGAATGAACAATTCTTCGTATTTGTTTGAACTGTTTTTGTTTCAAAGGAGAAGTTCTAGACATAACTTAATCTTCGGTCTCCCGTCCGTTCTAAAAACAATTCATCTGTGCCTAAACAGAGAGTGCTCTGTTTTCACACCTGCCTTTTGTTTTGTCTCCGTGCTGGGACTCAGTTCTCAGCACTCACTGGGTTTTTGAGTTCTGAGGGAGAAGGGAAGACGCACGGACGTTTTTCTCCAAGCTGATGTACGTTCCGGCCAGGCACCAAAGGCCCACGTCTTCAGCAAAGGTTCAAACAGCACGTCAGCTGTGAACCACTTCGAGTGTCACAGCTCCAAGCGGTGACACTCTTTCTGAAGTTATCTTGAACAAAACCAGAACCAGGCATCACTCTGGGAGGCCGACGCAGACTTCACGAGACCGTGGCAAGATGAAAGTGGTCGCCTGTAAAACGCAGCAGCCTGCGCGTCTGGCTTGACTAATTTACCGGAGTTGAGACAGGATCATCTTCACGAAGGTAAAAGTGTTTCATCACGGGACGGACGTCCAGCCGAAACCAAGCAGAGGGTGCCATCACTGGTTAAACATCTCAAGATAAGATTCAACCATTTCATTTCAATCTTTTATCTTTCCTCCTTAAACTCCTCCTTATGTTTATTTTCATCATGGTAAACTTTAAGTAATGTGCCAACAGAAAGGTCCAACTGTCTGTTTGTTTTAATTTGAATTCTTGTCAACGTAGTTATTAAATCAGAGCTAATATCGATACAAATGTTTATGTAATTCTTGTGATAGTTTCAATAAAAGGTCTATATTTTTGGTAGACCAATATAAATTGAAGTCTAAGCGTGAAATTACATTTCTTGTCTAATCACAGTAAAAACAACTTAGTATCGGAAAAAGGAAGAACTCGCTCTTTGGTGGCAGTTTGTGCAAGATTAAAGTCTGCTAAACTGCGCATCTACAATAATAGTAAATCAGTAAGTGTTTAAATACCTTACTCTACATTTATTACTATTATTAATCTATTACAATTGGTGGCTCGTACGAGTTCCTGGAACGTTTATTAAGTTGTTTGGTGTAGCTTATTTTTGTTAACGGTGTTGTTGGCATTAGTTTTGCATCCTGGTTTTGGTCTTGTAAGAATGGTTCTGGCTGGTAGAGTGTCCGGGAGTTGCTGATCGTGGCATTGTCTGGATTATTTTGCCGATAGAATTATTTTATATTTCACATTTCAACGTCTGTTTGAAGCTGCTGAGTGATAAATGTTTTGTCTGTGCTTGTGAGACGTTTCATTACGTGTCGCACGCTGCATGCATCTTTCATTGTTGTGACCGCCGAGTCACGATCCTGTTTCATTCTATTACATCTGCGATTTATTGTTGAAGGTCTGTTTCACATATATGCTGCTCCATTAAGTGCCTTTTTCTGTTACAACGTGTTTGCCGAGGTACGGGAAAACCCTCTCCGCTAGTTTGGACCGGACTGTGTTCTGGTTCCGTTCGACGTAAAGTCCGTTTGTTGTACACAGTTAGAGTGCTGCCTCCCCTGGGGGCGTGAGAGCTAGCTTGGTTGTGTTTTAGCTCATTGACAGTATTTTCTGCGGTGTAAAAATACGTTTATTTTGTGGAAGAAAGTCCAGTACTTTGGATCGAGCTACTGCTAAACGGTACCGACAAGATGGCTGCTTAAAACGCTGTGATTGGTCCATTGTGTGTCGCGTTCAAGAACGTTGGTTTCTGTAGACTTTGGTTGTCAGATTCATTTTTGCACACATTTCTAACAGTTTATTTGTGTTTGTTTGAGTTCTATGCGCGTGATATCGTCGAAGACTGGCTTAACCGTGGTGTTTTGCGATATTTATGACTGTTTAGAACGTTGAAAAGACCGTTCCACGCTTTTGTTCGACTGACCGCAGGTCCGTGAACACACCGCTCGAACGGCACGTCACTAGTGGGTGGCGTTAGGTTTGGAAGACACAGTTTCCCATGAACACTTGGGTTTTAGAACTACAGTTCTGTCTTCGCTGTGATTGGTCGATTACGCTGTATGTGTTGACGCATGCGCAGTGGGTGAAGCCCCGCTCCTCGTCACTTTTCACTTCACAGCTTATCTCAGACGAGTTTCCGTGCTTGTTTGTCCATTACTGTCATTAAAAAGACTGTTTAATCGCGGTGTTTTTGAGATTTTAGTGGGGGGACAGAGCCGGTTGCTCTGAAAAACTGCCGATCGCCATGTGACCAGGTCACGTGACACCGATTTTGCCGGTTTTATGAGGACCGACCTTATTTCTTTTAAACGCAGTTTAAAGGGTTTCACAGTCAACCGATTTTGCTCACATGATTTCGTTTTGTGAGCCTGGGTTCTAGAGCTTATCACGTTACGCTTTAGATCTGTCTGATTGATGCTTTTCATCCGTGTTGGATGTCTGTGTGGGCTGAAAGCTACGGCTGCGCTCACTGGTGATAACAGCGCCTCTATAGCGGTCAGATAGAGAAATTACAGTCGCTGTGATAAACTCACTTCCAGCGCTGTGACCCCTGCTGGTTACATTAGAAGACGCAGTCTTCCTGTAATTTGTACATGTTCAATGTTCCTGTTTTAAACGGGACTCATTTTGAAATATCGTACTCACAGCACCCTTTTAATTTGATTTTCGCAGGAAATCAAATGCTGATGGCAGAACAGTTACACAGATTTTAATACAGACATGTCTGTTTTTGATAAGCCTTGACACTCTTATCGTCAATTCTGTGCAGAACTAGATCTCTGTCCCTGTGTTTTTAGACTGCAAGTTTAAAATACCACACATGAGGCATCTTTTGTCTTGATTTTCACAATCACACAATAACAGCCAA